>NC_069429.1:1469935-1544658 GCF_026875155.1 Cherax quadricarinatus | reverse complement strand
TAGGTTCCAGACACCAATTTAAGCAAAAATCATAGCTTCCTTTCACTTTCAAATGCATATGAAAACCCAACATGCTTACACCATCATACATTAAGTAAACATTGGTAAGTCCTAAAAACGCACAGAGTACACTAATTGAAAACTGCATTAGCAAAACAATTATTATTATTATTATTATAATCAAGGGGGAAGCACTAAACCCGTAGGATTATACAGCGCCTATGGGGGGATGGAAGGCATTCAGGCTTAATTCAGGGAACTGGAGCACAGATCCAATTCCCTAGATCAAGAGCCCCTCACCAGCGTCAAGGAGCCTTCCTTGAGGGGTTCAGCAAAACAATGAAGTGAAAAAAATGGGGCCTGCCTGTATAATCAACCAGACTGTGCTGCTTGCACCAGAGGAGCCCGCAGTGATACCTCAACCTGCAACCTGTATAATACAGTTACTCATTTAAATAAGTATTGGATCGGTTTGTAAATACTGACTCTGCCCCATATAAATAAAGGTAGACTATTCAATGTGTATTTAAATCCTAATCTATTCGAACAAAGTCAAACTAAACATGAAATACATCAGGGTAAGGTCGAAATTGAACTAAACAGTACTGATACAGTGCCGGTATCAGCACTTTGGTTATGGTTATATGAGCAATGAAAGCTGAAATTGTGATACTGAAATAAAAGCTAATATTATATTGCCATTAATATATAGAGCTGATAAAGATATAGGGCTAAGGTTAATAAAGTCAAGGCAGAGCTTTTTGTAATAAAACTAGTTTATTAGGGCTGAATATAACTGATTTCAGTAATATATCCTAATAGGGTGACTAGGGCTGAAATAGGAGTGAATGTAGGATTGAAATAGGGGTGACAATATAGAGCTGGAATAGGGATAACATTACAAAGCTGAAGTAGGGGTAACTATATAGGGCTGTAACAGAACTATAGGGCTATAATAGGACTATATAGGGCTGAAATAGAGGTGAATGGAGCTGAAGTTGGGGAGACTATATAGAGCTGAAATGGGGGTGACTATACATGGCAGAGATAGGGGTGAAATACGAGTGACTAGAGCTGACACAGGACTATATAGGACTGAAATAAGGGCGGGGGCTAGAGCAGGAATAGGGGTAACTATAGGGATGAAATGGAATTATAGGGCTGAAATAGGGCGACTATCTAGAGCTGAAAGTGACATTGAAAGGTTGGACAGGTGACGATATAGGGGCGACTATGTAGGGCCGAAAATAGGGGCCACTACAGAGGGCCGAAATAGGGGCCACTACAGAGGGCCGAAATAGGGGCCACTACAGAGGGCCGAAATAGGGGCCACTACAGAGGGCCGAAATAGGGGCCACTACAGAGGGCCGAAATAGGGGCCACTACAGAGGGCCGAAATAGGGGCCACTACATAGGGCCGAAATAGGGGCCACTACATAGGGCCGAAATAGGGGCCACTACATAGGGCCGAAATAGGGGCCACTACATAGGGCCGAAATAGGGGCCACTACATAGGGCCGAAATAGGGCCACTACATAGGGCCGAAATAGGGGCCACTACATAGGGCCGAAATAGGGGCCACTACATAGGGCCGAAATAGGGGCCACTACATAGGGCCGAAATAAGGGCGACTATACAGGGCCGAAATAAGGGCGACTATACAGGGCCGAAATAAGGGCGACTAGGGCCAAAATAAGGGCGACTATATAGGGCCAAAATAAGGGCGACTATATAGGGCCAAAATAAGGGCGACTATATAGGGCCAAAATAAGGGCGACTATATAGGGCCGAAATAAGGGCGACTATAGGGCCGAAATAAGGGCGACTATATAGGGCCGAAATAAGGGCGACTATAATGCCGAAATAAGGGCGACTATAATGCCGAAATAAGGGCGACTATATAGGGCCGAAATAAGGGCGACTATATAGGGCCGAAATAAGGGTGACTATATAGGGCCGAAATAAGGGTGACTATATAGGGCCGAAATAAGGGTGACTATATAGGGCCGAAATAAGGGTGACTATATAGGGCCGAAATAAGGGTGACTATATAGGGCCGAAATAAGGGTGACTATATAGGGCCGAAATAAGGGTGACTATATAGGGCCGAAATAAGGGTGACTATATAGGGCCGAAATAAGGTTGACTATATAGGGGCCGAAATAAGGGTGACTATATAGGGCCGAAATAAGGGTGACTATATAGGGCCGAAATAAGGGTGACTATAGGGCCGAAATAAGGGTGACTATATAGGGCCGAAATAAGGGTGACTATAGGGCCGAAATAAGGGTGACTATATAGGGCTGAAATTGGGGTGACTATATAGGGTTGAAATAGGGCTGAAAAACAGGTAACGAGCTGAAATACGGGTGGCAATGTATGGAAGACTATAGGGCTGAAAGGGATGTTGACGTGAACCACTCAACAATGACACTCGGAAAGAGAGGGGGCGGGGAGCTGCTTCGGGATTTTTTACTGAGGTTATTATACTATAGAGTTAAAAACAAAAATCCTGCCTGATTTGCAACAGTAAACTGAAGTCGAAAGTAAGTTCCGTGACTGAAGACATCAGTAAACTATCCTGTAGGGAAGCGTCTGTGCTCTGGTGAGGCCTTGCCTGTGGATCAGCTAAATCAACATTCCTGCCACCCAGCGGGTCCCGCACTCTCCTGAATCCCCGCTAGACCTTCCAACGACGTCACCCTTCGTGGATGCACCTGCCGTTAGACAGACTCCCAGTAGAAGACTTTTACGCGGCATTACCTCTATCTCCAATTCCTCCTTTCTTCCGATCTTATACATACTGACTCTTGTGATTGTGTGGAACTAGTTAATGGTCCAAGCCGGACCGAAGCATCATAAGTTTCTTTATATGTGCGGGTTATTTGTATGTTAACCGAAGTTAGGTACTCCTACCATGATTCCCGGGTTTTATTCATTACTTAAGGACACCCTAATCTACTTTAATTTTGACGATCTCGCATTCCCCTTGGTATGCAGGGCAGTCTAGCGAAGGTGTCACGAGTCCTGACAGTTCCCACAACTCAATCATGGCTTGATACAGCTCCCGGATATGACCTTCCCTACAGCAGGACCATGTTTTACCCGTGTGCAACCCTCCCACTCCACCCATATGTGCACCAACTTCTTACACCCATATGCACCGTAAAGGCGCAGGGTGATCGACCCGGACTGCGAAGCTCTCATATCCATATACGTGTCTAGAATGTGGTCGTCCAAGCAAATGTCAATACCAGCAGGGGCGCTGGATCCTCTCTGCCTGTTTATACAAGACACAGACGTGCACCACGCCCTGTGGTTTGAACTAATCCAACAGGTCCTCTGTTGACACTACGTAAGCGGGGTGCAGAATAGCCCCTTTAACCGTGAGGCTATTCCTCCAATGGAGACAGTAACAGAACATTGCCTACTGTAGAAAGTGGCTGCCTCCAATATTCGTCGAATCTGCTCCAAAGTACACAGATCCACCAGTAGATCACCTGACCTTTGTGGCTAAACTGCCACATTACCGTCTCTACCTGATGTTTCCCCGGAGACCAACAACTGGAAACTTACAGCCAAAACGTAATTGTACCCACTCTCCCCAACCACCAAGTCATATGGCACTGATGTCTAACATCACCAATAAGAACCGCAAAAATGCCCGATTTGAATCCTATTACTCCTACAGATTTCCTATATACAGGTTCTCCCCCCCCCCACGCTTATACAGCATGTTTACACAATCATATATTAAGTTAGCCCAATAGCTAGGCCTAAGAAATGCGTATAAAGTACACACATGGCTTACCTTAAAATAAATTTGAACTTATAGTGAGTGATTATATTTATTGAAGGCAATCTGAATAAATGAAGAATGGGTACAAATGAAGGACCGCTGTAACGTATTAGCGAAATGCTGTTAAAAAAAACGCTGTTATTTTCAGTCTATGAAATCAGGCCAAGCGAATGGTCAGGGACGGAGACTTGATTGCCATTTTTAGTTTTAAGGGTATTCCATGATATGTAAACTGATTGATGTGTGATCAACTCTCCCCAAGCTCATCTTTAACTCAAGATTTATATTAGTGTTTCTCTACTGGCAAGAACCAGTCAAGGAGGTTATTTCCCCTAGTTGGCTCTGTACACAAACTGTTTTAAAAAACATCCTGGATCGTTTTCAAGAAGTCACCGACTCTCTAATTTATGTCAAATTGCTCAGTCCAATCGGTCTATAGTTGAAATCTCCCATTAGCCAAACATTTTCGTATGTAGGATGCTTACGAATTTCGTCCCTAGGAAGTTTACTGCACTTCCTATTCAAGATTTTGGGGGGCCTGTAAATCACACACAAAATTAGTTTTTTCTTCGGCCCTCGAGTAGCTGTATCCAAACAGTATTCAGTGGTCTGGCCGCTTCTAATTTAACATCTTGTCTAACACAACATTAAATTGTCTTCTGACATAACATCGCTACTCCACACCACCTTTCCTGTTGACCCTGTCAGTGTGGAATAATTTATAGCCTTGTATGTGACATTCAGAGGGCATATCTCTATCTTTCGATTGGCCAGTCTCTGTTATAGCAATATATCTATGTTTCCTGCACTTGCAATTAATCTTAGTCTTCTATCTTATTTCTAACACTCCTGCTATTAGTATTGTAACCCTTAAGGGGGGCTAGTCCCTTGCTGCCTTGATGTCCCCCTTTGTTGCTGGACCTGTTCTAATTCTTTTTATTTTTATAACTTAATGCTGAATGCCTTTTATAATTTACTGTTTCCAACCTTTGTGTTGCAACCTGCTTGTTTTCCCACTACCAACCCATTCTCTATCCTTCCATCAGTTTTAAATCATAGGCATTTCACCAATGGCCTTCTCATATCGGTCTGCAAGTGCTACCACCACCCTGCCCCAGTGAGATGAAACCATCCCTTGCATACATATCAATGTTTGCCATAAAAGTTGTTCAGTTGACAATGAATGGGATTGCAGTTCCTTGCAGTATCTGTTAGCCAGCAATTTACAACAATTGCCCTCAGACAACAATTCATTTCCTACTCCCTTCTAGCAAGATGCTTACCATATGATTGGGATCCCTCCCTTAAGACTTATAGAATCTATGCTGACTGTACTTTATCTTAGCAGCTCTTCTCTCTACCTTCCCAATCTCATTTCACCGCACTGAGAAAGATAATGGGCTTGTTCCCATTACATGACTATGGCTATTATCCAGTCTGTTGACCAATGTCCCCAAAACAGCTCCATGGGAAGACACTATCTATCCATCTTCTTATTCCTATTACAAAAAGCACGGTAAAATATCTTATTGAGAGTCACCAAACCACAAGAATGCGCTTACCTCATGTGGCAGGGGCAGTAGTACCCTTACCTTCACTGGCACTGAAGTTAATTATCATTCCTGGAGAAACAGGAAGCGATTTATACCTTCTGCATCTTCACTTTAACTTTCCTTTACTATGATGCGGCCTCACATTACTGTGAACAACTCGCCACTTGTTAGCAGGTGCTGGGCTGCACCTCACTGCTGGTAGCCGTTGCTACCTCCCCACCTACAGCCTCCTCCAGTGAGGAGAGACTGCACCTCATGCTAGAAGACTCATTCCCCTCTTCTCCAAACCACCTCAACACTTCTCCAGGCCCATTGAGGTGGCCCTTCAGCTCCTAATCTCCTCCTCATTCGTACTCGAACTGAAGAAGCCTACTGTGTAGGCGAAACGTTTTAATAAAGATACCTAAATGTTGATATGTATCTTACCCTAACAACCTGTCGGTATTTTTATACCTTTAATGTGCAATCTGTCAGACACTGCAACACCACGGGTTCTTGGTACAGACCTGCAATCTACTTCGACAACTTCCACGAGTGTGAGCGGTGGGATTTGAGAGGGACCTGACCTCTCAACTTCTGGTTCTTACCTCTTCTAGTGACCTACGTCTCTCCTCTTGGGCGCTATATAAAGCTCCATCCTGTCACTTCTATCCATATTGTTTCGATACTATGCAAACAATGCTCTTCTCCAGACTGATGGGACTTGAACCACCTCAAAACTTTAAGGGTGATGGGGATGATTACATCGTTTCAAGTATCTTCTGCTTCTATCAATTTTCTGTACTCGACTGAAGAAGGCCTACTGTGTAGGCGAAAACGTTACATAATAAAGAATACCTAACTGTTGGCATATGTCTTACCTAACACTGTGGTATTTTATACCATTTTAATGTTCATTTTATAACATGTAAACCACACAATATCCAAATCCTATAAACCCCCACATTGTAACCCTTCAAGAGAATAAACTATTTACGCACTTGAATCACCTACAGATTCGCAGGTTGAGTTATCCCTCCTGCAAATACACCCTAAAGAAAGTAAGTTATATAAACTATGAAATAAAATGTATAAATTATAAAAATACCGACAACAAGGAATATAAACACAAATTGCAGTATAATGTGATCCTTTATTGGTTCTGATACGTTTCGCCAACCACAGAGGCTTTTTCAAAGTCTCAAAGATCTGAACATTAAATATGGTATAAAATACCGACAGGTGTTAGGTAGACATATGCAACAGTTAGGTATCTTTATTCGAACGTTCGCCTACACAGTAGGCTTCTTCAGTCGAGTACAGAAAAAGTTGCTTAGAAGCAGAAGAGACTGAGACGATGTAATCAGTCATACCTTAAAGTTTTGAGGTGGTCAGTCCCTCAGTCTGGAGAAGAGCATTGTTCCAAAGTCTGAAACCTATGAGTTGAAGTGACAGCATTATATAGCGCCAAGGGCGAGACGAAGGTCACTAGTAGAAGTAAGAACGCAGATGTTGGGAGTCAAGTTCCCTCTCAAATCAGCCGTTTCATAGTAGAGATTGTCGAAGTTGTGATTGCAGGTCTGTACCAAAGATAAGCTAATGTGTGCAGGCGTAACGTTCGAATAAAGATACCTCACTGTTGCCATGTGTGGTCTTACCTAAACAAACCGTCGGTATTTTATTACCATTTTAATGTTCAATCTGTCAGCACTGCCCACACAAGGGTATCTTGGTACAGACCTAGCAATCAACTTCGACAACTTCCACTAGTGAGAACGGCTGGATTGAGACGGGACCTGACCTCCCAACATCTGCGTTTTTACTTTACTGTGACCTTCGTCTCACCTCCTGGCGCTATTAAGGCTCCATCCCTGTCACTTTAACTCCATATTGTTTCAGACTTTGGAACAATGCTCTTCTCCAGATGAGGAGACTGACCACCTCAAAACTTAAGGGTGATGGACTGATTACATCGTCTTCAGGTCTTTCTGCTTCTATCAACCTTTTCTGTTACTCGACTGAAGAAGCCTAACTGTGTAGGCGAAACGTTTCGAAATAAAGATACCTAACTGTTGCATATGTGTCTTACTAGACAGTGTGTTGAAGATGTTTAATGGTATAAACCTTGGTAATATACCACTACGACAAGTTGATTTAGAAAGAAGTAAGCCAAACACTAACATATTTATTAGTAACGTTGCGGTTCCTGGGACCTTGTGTTTGCTTACGTGTCTTTCTAAACCAGTTGTTTAATGCCCGTCGTCTGCAGTCTTGATTGAAGTGACGACGATGTGGAGTTTAGAAAATACTTGTTCAATCTATCGTGCATCTTCAAGAACTCATTGCTGAGATTCTGAAGTGCACGCAGGAAGCGAAAGCTATAATTTACACCACGTTTGGTTTTGGTGATCGTGGTGAGAGTTAAAGTGGAGAAGGTCGTTTTGTTTGGTGGGTTTTCTATTGACTTTAAAACGAAGTTCATGGTCAGCTTTTGCAGAGCAGAACATCAAGGAATGAGAGTGTTGTCGACTTCATGTGAACTGGATTGAAGGCTTCGACCTGGTTGAGCTTGTCTTGGAGAGCTGAACGATTGAAACGTTTAGGAGTTATGAGGAGAATGTCAACATAACGGGCCAGGTGACAGACGAAGGAATAATGGTGGAGAAACGTTCGGCTTCTAAGAGTTCCTCTCACCGACACCATTTTCTGTCACGTCAGAGATAATAGCATCCTATTGACTGGTCTTCTGCTAATAACTGTCTTCCATACTTCCAAACTCGAACAGTCGCCGTTTAGTTAAATCAATCTCTATACACAACTTTCCTTGTATGAATCCTTAGCCCTGGCTTCGTCTCTGTAGATGCCTTCTCTCCAATACATTGTAAAATGCTCCAAAACTTCAGAAACACCGTGACTTAACCTGGATTCCTCTTTTTTTCTTCTTCTTCTTCTTCTTTTTTCTTATTTCACCTCCACTTTTCCTCTCTCCTTTTCTCCTCTGGGTTGTCTTTCTCTCTAAGTCTAGTGTTTCTGTTCCTTCTTTATTTTATTTCACCACTTCCCCTTTCACGCACCTCGGTGCGCTTGCTCTCCCTCTGTGGGTTCTAGCTCTCTTGCCAGTGCTCCCCCTTCATTTGTATATTTGACTGACTCGTCTTCCTTATTTCCCACTTCTTTACACACTACCAGTACTACTTCCTCTTTCTTCTTCTACTACATCTCACTGATGTAAATTAGACACTTGTGCGGCGTCTGGTTGGCTTTGTTGTGGACTTTTCGCAATCCAATGGCTGAGCTGGATGGCGAAACGTCAACGGTGGGATGCCCAGGTGTTGTGATGTGTCTTTTCTTCCTGTCGGTATTTATATACAATTCTTGTACTACTACCACCACTACACTACACTATACTTCCTCCACCTTCTTACTTCCTAAAAATATATAGCCGTCCTGCACTCCTCCTCTGTTAGTGTGACTTTTGTCAATGGTCCAAGTAGGACCGAACGTCGTCGTAAGCTTTGTCTTTTATGTGCGGGTTATTTGGTGTAACGGAGAAAAAACACCTCAATTCTGGGAGCGCTTGTGGGTTCTAAAACCGGGATTCCTGGAACGCAGGAGGGGTGAGTACTGAAGTATATACACCGGAAAATCCTAGTGGGATAGTACCGAACTTGCACACGAAATCATCACTACGAAAGCAAAAGTCTTGGCAGACGATGACCATCCCCCCAATGAAAGCAGGGGTTGTCACTAGGCACGTTTAAGAGGATATACAATAAGTGTCAGGGGACGAGACTTGTTCAATGCCTCACCAGCACACATAAGGGGGATTACCAACAGACACCTGGCATCTCAAGCTGGCACTGGTCAAGCGCACCTAAAGGCAGTTCCTATCAGGCCCGGCTGTGGCTCGTACGTTGGTTTGCGTTGCAGCCAGCAGCAACAGCCTGGTTGATCAGGCGCTGATCACTGGAGGCCTGGTCTCAGACCGGGCCGCAGGGGGCGTTGACCACGAAACTCCAGGTAAACTCCAGGTAATACAGGATTCACTATATGGCACGTCGGCACCACCTTACTGATTCACTTATATACGCGTTGTACCACTAGATTTCACGATATATGCGTTTGTACCACTACAGATCACTATAATGCGCATTATACCACGACAGATTCACTATGTACGCGTTGGTACCACTATTGATTAACTATATTCGCGTTGTAAACACTACAGATTTCACCTATATGCACGTTGTATCACCTTCGATTCACTATATACGCGGGTTGTACCACCTTACAGTCACTTCTCCAAGACTACGATACTATGCTGCCGCAAACTGCCCTTCCTCACACTATTCCATTCATTATATTATCCATACCTAACCTATACTATCTGTGCTTGGGGTTCAACTGCAAGGGCAACACACCTAAGCAACAATAACCCAACAAAAAGCTGAAGTAAGTATAATCACTAATCCCATCCTGGCAACCCCCCCACTCTTCATGAATCTTAACTTTATCTTCCTGTTCAGAACATCCACACTTACTACTGTGCAATCTATATATACAGGGACTTATATTCCAATATTAATCTTGACCTATACGCTTTCTTGATAGTTGTGACTGGATCCACAGGCATACACCAGACACAAACATCTCTCTGACATTCCTGTGTCCGACTAAGCCTTTACAAAAATTCAAGTATTTCAAAGGACCTAAAATCTGGAACACCCTCCTGGGAAAAACTCAGAAACTCTAGAACTCGAGAAACATTATTGACATCTGGGACTCTTTCTATGGCAGAAATTGAAATGGTATGCCCAGCAAGATGGGTTAACTTATCTTAGGTCTGGGGTGGTAGCACTGGCAACTGCAGTGGAGGGAAGGCAGTTAGGATTTTAAACTAGAATAGTGAGTGGTATGGGTTTTGGCACAGGAAACAGTGAAGTTCCCGTGTAGTAATATTCGAGTTTCTAGGGGAACTAGGTAATAAAGAAGAACGGGGTAGATATTGAAAAGCCAGGGACTTTGGGTGATAAGGACAGTAATAGGTTTTAGTAGAATAAACAGAAATTAGAAGAAGGGTAGAAGTGAGTTGTCTCTCAAATGTTTATTATGCTAATTGCCGCGTTGGTGCCTAGGAATAAGATGATCGAGTTGAGATTAGTTGTGCTAGTGCAGGTACATTGATGTATTTGCCTTTAAATGAGACGTGTTTAATTCAAAACGTCGGGACATGCCTGCGGAATGTCATATCAGGGTTTTTAAATTGTTCCAAAGTAGATAGAAGTATCGGGAGCAGGATAGCGGGTGGGGTGGCATTGTATGTCGAGATCGCGTGAACTGTTGATTAAAAACGGGGTATTAAGTCTGAAAGTAACACATTACAGTGTGGTTGGTTAGAATTTTTCAGAGGGGCATGAAAAAACTGATTTTAGGAGTGATATACCGTCCCCCAAACTTAGATAGGGACCAAGGGAGACTACTATGGGAGGGAAAATTGTTAAGGCCACAATGCAAGATATTTAGTAATTCTAGGGAGATTTGTTCACCTTTAGTCATAATTGATTGGAATTTCTTGACTGGATTTTAGAATCATACGACTTCTTAGAAGTAGTTCAGGATTGATTATGAAGCAGTTTGTGACAGAACCTACAAGGGGAAATAAAACCTGCTTGACTTAGTTATGGCAAACAAATGAAATCCCTTGTTAATAATTTAGAAATTTCAGAGGAAACTGGGTGGCTAGCGGACACAAATCCATTAAATTTTGATTGAATGGAGTTCGATTAGTAGCGATACCTCAGTACAGTCCCAGATTTTTGCTTAGCAGATTTCGATGGGCTTAGAGACCACTTATCGTTAAATGGGGTAACGAAGTGAGCTATCAATATGACAGTTTTCTGAACACTATACATGCTGCTCAAAGAACGGTTTTCCATATAAGAAATCAGGATCAAATAGTAATGACCAAAATGGATGATAATAGGCTCAAATATCTATAGGGATAAGAAGAAAATTTATAGGCGTATCAAAACCGAGGTGAGCAATCAAAATAGTATACATTCCGACAGTCGATGTTAGGTAAGAACACATATGCAACAGTTTAGACATCTTATTCGAAACGGTTCGCCTACACAGTAGCTTCTTCGTCGAATACAGAAAGTAGGCAGGAACAGTAGAGATTGTGAAGACGATGTAATCTGTCATCACCCTTAAAGACTATGGAAACTGAACTTCTCCAGGCCGAGTGACTGATAACCTCAAATTCTACGACTTTAAGGGTTGATGGACTGAATATCGTCTTCACATCTCTACTGTTCCGCCTACTTCTGTATTCGACTGAATAAGCCTACGTTTGTTGGCGAAACGTTTCGGAAATAAAAGTTGTCTAACTGTTGCATATGTGTCTTACCTACAAAGAGGTGAGGGTCATCTTATGAATCAGTCTTTGACATTAAGAGTGAAACATTAGAAAAGGGGATAAGAAAAGCTAAAAGGACTATGAATTAAAGTTGCTAGGGATTCTAAAACTACTCAAAGTTTTTCCAGGTTTAGAACAAAGTTAGAGATAAGTTAGGTCCCCTTAAAAAATAAGCTATGGGACCTTACTGCCAAGAGACCATGATATGTGCTTCGATTTTTATTAATTGATTTTTCTCAGTTTTACACAGGAAGACACTAACAATATTCCAGTAATTAATTTTTTTAGTGGGCTAGGAAGATAAATTATGTAACAGCACAGTCACTAGTGAACTGGTTGTGAAGCAGATAGGACTGAAGCAAAATAAGTCGCCGGGTCCTGATGAGGTTTTTTCAAGGGTTCTTAAGGAATGCAAAATGGAACTCTGTAAACCATTAACTAATATTTTTAATTATCTCTTCAAAAACAGGTGTAGTTTCTGATATGTGGAAGATGGCTAATGTAATTACTATTTTTAAAACAGGGGGACAAGTCGTTTCGTCAAATTTACGCCCATAAAGCCTGAACTCCAATTGTAGGCAAATTACTAGAGTCAGTTATAGCTTGAGATTATAAGAAGCCATCTCGATAAGCATAGCTTGATTAATGATACTCAGCATGGATTCACAAGAGGCCAAGTCTTGTCTATTTATTAACTTTCTTCAGTATACAGCTTTGAGGCTGATAGACACGATAAAAGAATAAAGAATTCATGTGTTGCATAAGTGTCTCAATTCTTCAACTTGTCGGTTTTCAAAACCATTCATCACACGATAAAGAATTTGATATTATTTACTTAGATTTTAGTAAGGCTTTTGGGAATAAATGGTATAAAATACCGACACAATGGAAATATAAACACATAAGCAGCATAATGTGATCCTTTTTGACTAACGTTTCGCCGCTGTGTGGGCGAAACGTAGTCAATAAAGGATCACATTATGCTGCTTATGTTTATATTTCCAGTAAGGCTTTTGATAGAGTTCCGCACCATAGACTTAAAGAAAGTGGCAGCTCATGGCATTGGGGAAAAGTGACTCGTGGATCGAGTCTGGTCACTGACAGGAAGCAGAGTGTGTCCATAATGGGGTTAAATCCGAGTGGGGATCATTGTAACAAGTGGACCCGTTGTTGTTTATAATATATATCAATGATCTTGATGAGGAAATTACTAGTGATATGAGCAAATTCGCCGATGACACAAAGATAGGTAGGATAATTGATTCAAAACGTAGATGTTATGGAACTTCAGGGAGGATTTAAACTATTCTGGTAAGAAAAGAAAATGGCAGATGCGGTTCAATGTTAGATAATGGCAAGGTTCTGAAGCTTGGGAGTGCCATAACCCTTAGTACTTATAAGTTAAATGATGTAGAACTTAGCCATACAGATTGCGAAAGGACTTGGGGGGGGGGGGGGTTATGGTGAGCGCAACCTTAAACCAAAGACAGCAATGCCTAAGCGTACGTAATAAGGCAAATCGTTACTGGGTTTATATCAGAAGTGTAAGCAAACAGAAGTCCAGAGGTCTGCTGCAGTTTATACATCAATTAGTAAGGCCTCACCTAGATATGCAGCCTCAGTTTGGTCTCCATATTACAGAATGGACATATTTCGTTAGAAAACATTCAGCGTAGGATGACTAAATTAATACATAGCATTAGAAATCTTCCTTATGAAGAAAGATTTTGAAGACTCTTAAGTTGCTTCACTTGTTAGGACGGAAGAATGAGGGGGGGAGACTGATCGAAGTGTATAAGTGAAGATTAGGTATTAATAAAGGGGGCTATTAACAAGGTCTTGAGGATGTCTCTCCAAGAGGAACCCACAGTAAAGGTTTTAAATTAGATAAGTTTAGATTTAGTAAAAGGGACATAGGAATATATTGTTTGGAAATAGGGTATTGATGAGTGGAAACAGTTAACATAGTTGGGTTTATTGAGGCTAGACTTTGGGTAGTTTCAAATTTAGGTTGTGAGTATACGAGTGGGAAGGGGTTGGATTTGAGTGGGACTTTCACATCAGAGCTTATTTCTTGGTGGCATTGAAAAATTGGTTGTGGGCAATTGGTTTTGGTAGTGGGATGATATTGTAAAGGACCTGCCTAGTATGGGCAACAGGCCTGCTGCAGTGTTCCTCCTTTTTATGTTCTTATGGACACTCATCACTTCAAAACTTAGTTAGAAAAAATCCTATTCCCTGATTTGTAGATGAATGGGTTCAGAGAACGACATGTTGATAAATTAGACCACTGTGAACTCTTGGGTATCTTTATTTGGTGTCTGTACTTACTCAGTGGGGTGATAACCCCTGTTCGTTAAAAAACTTAACTCTGAAGAAGTGTCTTGTTTGCTTCCCGTGGACTGAACCAAGATGCCCTCCATCGAGGGAACTTTACCAGCAAATTAAGAAGAATTGAGGGCAGCCGAAGATGGAGGATACGGCGACTTGACGAGGAAAACAAGAGGATTCGTAGCCAGTTCCTGTTTCCGAGTCCTCAGGTCAAGAAGGGATCGTGGTCAGTGGGTGGGACAGGCAGGGGGGGACGACGAAGTTGACGATTCAAGAAGACGAATGGAAAGCCAGAAACGATGAAGAAGAAAGATGCTGTGGGCAATCCTGTGGAAACAACGTAATTCTCGGTGCTACCCGAGAATGTGAGTCGTACTACTGGGGATTCGTCCTGAATTTTGTATTGTTAAGCCACTGGATGGCGAAACGTCTACAATAAAGATACCAGATGTTGCACACGTGTCTTAATCTCTTTTTGTCGGTATTGTATACCTTTCGTTACAATTGTCAGACACGGCAACATCATGGAATCTAATTCTGAGGACCTGGGAGTTACCTGGAGAGAGTTCGGGGGTCCACAACGCCCCCGCGGCCCGGTCTGATGACCAGGCCTCCCGGGGAATCAGTGCCTGATCAACCAGCTGTTTGCTGCTGGCTGCACGAAAAACCAAGCAGTACGAGCCACAGCACGGCGATCAGGAATGACTTTAGGTGCTTGTCCAGTGCCAGCTTGAAGACTGCCAGGGGTCTGGTTGGTATTCCCCCTTATGTGTGCTGGGAGGCAGTTGAACAGTCTGGGCCCTGACACTTATTGTATGGTCTCTTAACGTGCTAGTGACACCCTGCTTTTTCATTGGGGAATGGTGCATCGTTATGCCAAGTCTTTTGCTTCGTAGTGAGTGATTTTCGTGTGCAAGTGTCGGTACTAGTCTCTAGGCATTTTCCAGGTATATATTCATGTATCTCTCCTCCTGCGTTTCCAGGGAATACAGGTTTAGAAACTTTCAATCGCTCCAGTAATTGACGGTGTTATCTCCGTTATGCGCGCCGTTGATAGTTCTCTGTACAATTTTTAGTGTCGGCACAATTTCAACTGCCTTGAAAGGTGACTGTTAGAGTGCAGCAATATTCCAGCCTAGATAGAACAAGTGACCTGAAGAGTTTCATCAATGGGCTTGGCCTCCCTAGTTTGAAGTTCTCATTATCCAATCCTGTCATTTTTCTAGCAGATGCGGATTGTTACAATGTTATGGTCCTTGGAGGTGAAATCCTCCGACATATTCACTCCAGGTCTTTGAACGTTGGTTGTTTAGCTCTAAATTTTGTGGCCAGAATTTGTTTTTGTACTTGATGAAGATTTTAATTTCATCATGTTTTCCATATCTGAGTAATTGAAATGTCTTCATCGTTGAACTTCATCATTGTTTTCTGCAGCCCACTGAAAGATTTGGTTGATCGTCCCGCCTGATGCCCTTGCAGTGTCTGCAAGTGAAGTCACTGTATGCAGATTCGGGTGTCATCTGCAAAGGAAGACCACGGTGCTGTGCTGACATCCTTGTCTATGTCGATATGAGGATGAGGAAACAAGATGGGAGCTAGTACTGTGCCTTGTGGACAGAGCTTTCACCGTGGCTGCCTCGGACTTTACTCTGTTTACGACTACTCTCTGTGTTTGTTAGGAGGAAATTTTAGATCATCGACCGACTTTTCCTGTTATTCCTTTAGCCACCACGCATTTTGTGCGCTATTATTGCCATGGTCACACTTGTCGAAGGCTTTTTGCAAAGTCTGTATATATTATCTGCATTCTTTTTGTCTATCTAGTGCATTTAGGACCTTGTCGTATTGAATCCAGTAGTTGAGACAGACAGTGAGGGGGGGGAGCGCGACCTGTTCTAAACATGTTGCCCTTGGTTGTGTAACTGATGGGTTTCTAGATGGGTGGTGATCTTGCTTTCTTAGGACCCTTTCAAGATTTTATGATAGGGGATGTAAGTGCTATTGGTCTGTAGTTCTTTGCTGTGCTTTACTGCCCCTGGTGGGGATGGGGCTATGTATGTTGTTTTTAGTAACTGAGGGACGACCCCCCGGTCCATGCTCCCTCTCCATAGGATGGAAAAGGGCTCGTGATTGGGCTTCGTGCAGTTCTTGATGAAACACAGAGTTCCACGAGTCTGGCCCTGGGGCAGAGTGCATGGGCATGGTATTTATCGCCCTGTTCGAAGTATTTGGCGTCAGGATAACATCGGATAGGCTTGTGTTAATCAAATTTTGTGGCTCTCTCATAAAAAATCATTTGATCTTCGACTCAGTCTGGTTAGCGGCTTGCTAAAAACTGAGTCATATTGGGACTTGAGTAGCTCACTCATTTCCTTGCTGTCATCTGTGTAGGACCTCATCTTGTTTAAGTAGAGGCCAATACATGGACGTTGTTCTCGATTTTTGAATTTGCATAGGAGACGAAATACGTTGGGGTTTTCTTTCGATTCATGTTATGGCTTTTAGTTCTTACCCCGCGGTTCTGACTCCTAAAGGATTCTTTTAGTTTAAGTTAGATGCTTGCTATTCTCTTCTGACCAAGGTCAACCTGCGATTTCTGATATATTGACCTCTTTTAGCCGTGGTATTCTTTTCCGTCGCTGTAAAGGGAGCGCCTGTCTCTTTCTATTTTACATCTACTCCACCTTTTTCTTGGAGGAATAAGCCTTGTGCATACATCGAGGGCCACCAAGTTAATCTGTCTAGGCATAAGTTTGGGTCTGTGTTGCTTAGTATATCTTCCCTGCTTTTATCGGTTAGGACTTGGTTTACTTGGTCCCACTTTTTGTTTTTGTTATTGAAGTTGAATTGGGTGATTGCTCCCTCGGACTAGTCCATTTTGTCCGGTCTGGGGCTCCACGCTTACATGTCTGATACCTCGATTATGTTGTTAGATTGAGTATATTGTTTTTGATTATGGTGACATTTCTTATAAGTGATCATCATAGTTAGTGAAGTGGGGTCTAGTGTATTCTCCAGTCTAGTAGGCTCTATTATTTGCGCTGGTTTAAATTGAATTTTGTGCTGTGATTAAAAGCTCGTGTGAGTGTGAGTTTTCATCGGAGATGCCATCCTGGTGTTATTACTGCAACAATATTATTGGCTATATTCTCCATTTTAGGTGCCTTAAGTTTGAAGTCCCCCAGGAGCAAGATGTTGGGTGAGGAGCTGGAAGATTTTCCAGACAGTGGTCATTTTTAACTGTGTTCCTGGAATTGCTGGGATGTTGCATCCGGAGGCTTGTGACTACCAACAATGATAGGTTTTGTTCTAGACCTTTACTGCTAAAAACTCTCCACTACACCTTTTGAGGCATTAAGAGGTCTGTGCAAACAAGTGACTCTGCAATGTACAGCAACCCCCCCCCCCTTTTGCCGGTTCCACTCTCTCACATCTTATATGTTGTAACCTGGGATCCATATTTCGTTTTGTCCAGTGATCCTGTATGTGGGTCTCAGCTTTTAGTGGAAAGCCAGCGAACATTGCCTTTGTCTCTGCAAGCAGTCCACGGAATTTGAAAGGTATTTGTTGTTTGTTGCTGCGCTTTAGACCCTGTATATTTGCAAAGAAGAAATGTTATCGGACTGGTGTATTGTTGGTACTGGGGGTGGATATTTTTTTTTCGGCATTGTATCTGTATCTTCACGACTACGGACAACTACACTTACAACAACACATCTCTTTGGGAGGACCTACTTCCACTGGGAATACCGCTACCAGTGCAATATGCCTCGTCTGCTACACCTGACGTTTACTATATAAGCGCCAGGATCCTTTCTTCTGCTTCAGAATCTCTACGGGGAGATGGTGCTCTCGCACCTACTCCTAGGTTGAGGGATCTGATTACCTCATCTTCTGTTACATAGTTTCTACTGTCTTCAAGTTTGTCGTAAGAATTTGGTATTGATTAATCCACTGGATGGCGAAAAACGTCTATCAATAAAAGAATACCCAGATTCTGCAATGTTGTGTCAATCTCATTTTAAGTACATAAGAACATAAGAACGTAGGAACACTGCAGAAGGCCTACTGGCCCATGCTGAGGCAGGTCCATGTCCCTACCGGCCTAAGCCAATGCACCCACTAGTCAGTTCAGGTCACATTGACTTAAGGGAGGAAACACGGCAACCGACCTGTCGCAAGCACCTGCTATCAGTCTAACTCCACACCCACCCTCATCTACTCATGTATTTTTCAAACCTATTTTTAAAGCTACAAACGTTCTGGCCTCTATACGGTACTTGGGAGTTTGTTCATCATCCACACTCTATTACCAAACCAGTACTTTCATATATCCCTCCTGAAATCTATGAATTTTTCAAACTTAAAACCATTGGCTGCGAGTCCTGTCTAGGCTAGATATTTTCAGCACTTATTTACATCCCCTTTATTTATTACTGTCTTCCACTTATAACCTCAATCATATCCCCCCTATTTCTACGTCTTTCTAGGAGTGCTGGTTTCAGGGCTATAGTCTATCCTCATAGGGAGGTTCTGATACATGGATCATCTTTGTCATCCTCCTTTGTACATTTTCCAGAGAATTTATATCCATTCTGTAATCGGTGACCCAAAACTGTGCCTGCATAATCTAAATGAGGCCTAACCAAGGATGTATAGAGTTGAAGAACAACTGAGGACTCTATTATTTATGCTTCTTGATTATGAAGCAGGATTCTATTAGCTTTATTGGAACTCTTATGCAATGTTGTCTTGGTTTCAGATTACTGCTAAACCAGATCTCCTAATCTATATTTTCGCAATCCGTAATATTAAGATCTACATTTTGATAGTTTATATGTGGCATGTTATGTGTCCTGTCCAACATTTTAGACTTGCATTTGTCTATATTAAACTGCATCCTGCACACTTCTCCGACCACTGCTCAATCTATTCAATCTTCCTGAAAGTGATCGAATGTCCTCGTCAGATGTATTCGACGGCCTTTTTTGATGTCATCGGCAAATTGACGAGATGTCGCTCTTTATGCCTCATCTATGTCGTTTATGTAGATTGTGGAACAGCAGGGGGCCCAACCACTGTCCCCTGTGGAACAACGCTAGTGACGCTTCCCCACTCTGATTTCTCCCATTTATGCAACTCTCTGCTGCTATTTGTCAACCCTGCCTCTATCCAGGAAAAAAATTTCTACCTCCTATTCCCTGTGTTTAATTTCCTCAATAGTCTCTGATTGTGGACCTGTCAAACAGCCTTACTGATGTCACATATACAACAATATATTCATTACCATGATCTTAACTACTCAAATACCTTAGGAAAAAAGTTAATAGATTCGTTTAATAGGCAGGAACGCCACTATTGTAAAACCATGCAGTGGAGATTCGGTGCATTAATTTATGCTTTTTCAAGGTGCCTACGAACTGCCTCGGAATTATTGTTTCCATAAATTTTACCCTATGGAGGTTTGGCTTATTGGTCTATAGTTCCGAAGTAAGACCTGTCACTGTTTGAAAATAGTATCACATTTGCCTTTTTCCATTATCTGGCACCATGCCAGTTTGTAGTGATATGTTGAAAAGGATTAGCAAAGGTTGTGCTATGCTCCTCTTACATTCCTTTAGGAACCTTTTGCATACAGTTCATCAGGGCTGGGGATTTGTTAGGTTTTAATTTATCTATTTGCATTAAGGACCATGTCACTTGGTGTCCCTAATAGTGACAGTTATTTATCGTCATGGTGTTCTACTTAATTTAATCATATATCTGAGATATCGTGGTATCCTCCTGTGTAAAAACAGAGGAAGTATGAGATGTTAAATATTCTAACATTCCTTTCACTGTCAGTGAGCTGACCGAGGAACTTTTGAGTGGGGCCTATCTTGTCCCTGATCTTACTTCTGTATACTGAAAGATCCTTTTGGGTTAGTCTTCGGATTCTTTGCAACTTTATCCTCTTAATCTCTTTTTGCTTTTTCTAATTCCTTTTTTATTTCTCTCTTTTACTGAAATATATCGATTTCTTAATTGCCCCTCTCCTCTTTTGATTTGCTATATATGCCTCTCTTTTGACCAATAGATATTTTAAATCTATTGTTTCATCCATTTAGGATCATTTTTGTTTGATTGATTTCCCTATTTGGAACTTAATTTGACACTGAGCAGCTTGAACTTATGCCCTGAAAGCATATATCGGCAACCATCACCACCGACCTGACCCAGTTCAGGTCATTCCAGTTCAGCCCACCTAAGTTATTTTCAGTCTATGAAATCAGGCCAAGCGAATGGTCAGGGACGGAGACTTGATTGCCATTTTTAGTTTTAAGGGTATTCCATGATATGTAAACTGATTGATGTGTGATCAACTCTCCCCAAGCTCATCTTTAACTCAAGATTTATATTAGTGTTTCTCTACTGGCAAGAACCAGTCAAGGAGGTTATTTCCCCTAGTTGGCTCTGTACACAAACTGTTTTAAAAAACATCCTGGATCGTTTTCAAGAAGTCACCGACTCTCTAATTTATGTCAAATTGCTCAGTCCAATCGGTCTATAGTTGAAATCTCCCATTAGCCAAACATTTTCGTATGTAGGATGCTTACGAATTTCGTCCCTAGGAAGTTTACTGCACTTCCTATTCAAGATTTTGGGGGGCCTGTAAATCACACACAAAATTAGTTTTTTCTTCGGCCCTCGAGTAGCTGTATCCAAACAGTATTCAGTGGTCTGGCCGCTTCTAATTTAACATCTTGTCTAACACAACATTAAATTGTCTTCTGACATAACATCGCTACTCCACACCACCTTTCCTGTTGACCCTGTCAGTGTGGAATAATTTATAGCCTTGTATGTGACATTCAGAGGGCATATCTCTATCTTTCGATTGGCCAGTCTCTGTTATAGCAATATATCTATGTTTCCTGCACTTGCAATTAATCTTAGTCTTCTATCTTATTTCTAACACTCCTGCTATTAGTATTGTAACCCTTAAGGGGGGCTAGTCCCTTGCTGCCTTGATGTCCCCCTTTGTTGCTGGACCTGTTCTAATTCTTTTTATTTTTATAACTTAATGCTGAATGCCTTTTATAATTTACTGTTTCCAACCTTTGTGTTGCAACCTGCTTGTTTTCCCACTACCAACCCATTCTCTATCCTTCCATCAGTTTTAAATCATAGGCATTTCACCAATGGCCTTCTCATATCGGTCTGCAAGTGCTACCACCACCCTGCCCCAGTGAGATGAAACCATCCCTTGCATACATATCAATGTTTGCCATAAAAGTTGTTCAGTTGACAATGAATGGGATTGCAGTTCCTTGCAGTATCTGTTAGCCAGCAATTTACAACAATTGCCCTCAGACAACAATTCATTTCCTACTCCCTTCTAGCAAGATGCTTACCATATGATTGGGATCCCTCCCTTAAGACTTATAGAATCTATGCTGACTGTACTTTATCTTAGCAGCTCTTCTCTCTACCTTCCCAATCTCATTTCACCGCACTGAGAAAGATAATGGGCTTGTTCCCATTACATGACTATGGCTATTATCCAGTCTGTTGACCAATGTCCCCAAAACAGCTCCATGGGAAGACACTATCTATCCATCTTCTTATTCCTATTACAAAAAGCACGGTAAAATATCTTATTGAGAGTCACCAAACCACAAGAATGCGCTTACCTCATGTGGCAGGGGCAGTAGTACCCTTACCTTCACTGGCACTGAAGTTAATTATCATTCCTGGAGAAACAGGAAGCGATTTATACCTTCTGCATCTTCACTTTAACTTTCCTTTACTATGATGCGGCCTCACATTACTGTGAACAACTCGCCACTTGTTAGCAGGTGCTGGGCTGCACCTCACTGCTGGTAGCCGTTGCTACCTCCCCACCTACAGCCTCCTCCAGTGAGGAGAGACTGCACCTCATGCTAGAAGACTCATTCCCCTCTTCTCCAAACCACCTCAACACTTCTCCAGGCCCATTGAGGTGGCCCTTCAGCTCCTAATCTCCTCCTCATTCGTACTCGAACTGAAGAAGCCTACTGTGTAGGCGAAACGTTTTAATAAAGATACCTAAATGTTGATATGTATCTTACCCTAACAACCTGTCGGTATTTTTATACCTTTAATGTGCAATCTGTCAGACACTGCAACACCACGGGTTCTTGGTACAGACCTGCAATCTACTTCGACAACTTCCACGAGTGTGAGCGGTGGGATTTGAGAGGGACCTGACCTCTCAACTTCTGGTTCTTACCTCTTCTAGTGACCTACGTCTCTCCTCTTGGGCGCTATATAAAGCTCCATCCTGTCACTTCTATCCATATTGTTTCGATACTATGCAAACAATGCTCTTCTCCAGACTGATGGGACTTGAACCACCTCAAAACTTTAAGGGTGATGGGGATGATTACATCGTTTCAAGTATCTTCTGCTTCTATCAATTTTCTGTACTCGACTGAAGAAGGCCTACTGTGTAGGCGAAAACGTTACATAATAAAGAATACCTAACTGTTGGCATATGTCTTACCTAACACTGTGGTATTTTATACCATTTTAATGTTCATTTTATAACATGTAAACCACACAATATCCAAATCCTATAAACCCCCACATTGTAACCCTTCAAGAGAATAAACTATTTACGCACTTGAATCACCTACAGATTCGCAGGTTGAGTTATCCCTCCTGCAAATACACCCTAAAGAAAGTAAGTTATATAAACTATGAAATAAAATGTATAAATTATAAAAATACCGACAACAAGGAATATAAACACAAATTGCAGTATAATGTGATCCTTTATTGGTTCTGATACGTTTCGCCAACCACAGAGGCTTTTTCAAAGTCTCAAAGATCTGAACATTAAATATGGTATAAAATACCGACAGGTGTTAGGTAGACATATGCAACAGTTAGGTATCTTTATTCGAACGTTCGCCTACACAGTAGGCTTCTTCAGTCGAGTACAGAAAAAGTTGCTTAGAAGCAGAAGAGACTGAGACGATGTAATCAGTCATACCTTAAAGTTTTGAGGTGGTCAGTCCCTCAGTCTGGAGAAGAGCATTGTTCCAAAGTCTGAAACCTATGAGTTGAAGTGACAGCATTATATAGCGCCAAGGGCGAGACGAAGGTCACTAGTAGAAGTAAGAACGCAGATGTTGGGAGTCAAGTTCCCTCTCAAATCAGCCGTTTCATAGTAGAGATTGTCGAAGTTGTGATTGCAGGTCTGTACCAAAGATAAGCTAATGTGTGCAGGCGTAACGTTCGAATAAAGATACCTCACTGTTGCCATGTGTGGTCTTACCTAAACAAACCGTCGGTATTTTATTACCATTTTAATGTTCAATCTGTCAGCACTGCCCACACAAGGGTATCTTGGTACAGACCTAGCAATCAACTTCGACAACTTCCACTAGTGAGAACGGCTGGATTTGAGAGGGACCTGACCTCCCAACATCTGCGTTCTTACTTCTACTAGTGACCTTCGTCTCACCTCCTGGCGCTATATAAGGCTCCATCCTGTCACTTTAACTCCATATTGTTTCAGACTTTGGAACAATGCTCTTCTCCAGACTGAGGGACTGACCACCTCAAAACTTTAAGGGTGATGGACTGATTACATCGTCTTCAGGTCTCTTCTGCTTCTATCAACTTTTCTGTACTCGACTGAAGAAGCCTACTGTGTAGGCGAAACGTTTCGAAATAAAGATACCTAACTGTTGCATATGTGTCTTACCTAACAGTGTGTTGAAGATGTTTAATGGTATAAACCTTGGTAATAAATACCGACAAGTTGGTTTAGAAAGACACGTAAGCAAACACTAACATATTTATTAGAAAACGTTTCGGTCCTGGGACCTTGTGTTTGCTTACGTGTCTTTCTAAACCAAGATGTTTAATGCCCGTCGTCTGCAGTCTCTGATGAAGTGACGACGATAGTGGAGTTTAGAAAATACTTGTTCAATTATCGTGCATTCTTCAAGGAACTCATTGCTGCAGATTCTGAGTGCACGCAGGAAGAAGCCTATAATTACACCACGTTTGGTTTTGGTGTCGTGGTGAGAGTAAAAGTGGAGAAGGTCGTTTTGGTTGGTGGGTTTTCTATAGACTTTAAAACGAAGTTCATGGTCAGCTTTGCAGAGCAGAACATCAAGGAAAGGAAGAGTGTTGTCGACTTCAAGTGTGAACTGGATTGAAGGCTCGACCTGGTTGAGCTTGTCTTGGAGAGCTTGAACGTTGAAACGTTTAGGAGTTATGAGGAGAATGTCAACATAACGGAGCCAGGTGACAGACGAAGGAATAATGGTGGAGAAACGTTCGGCTTCTAGATGTTCCTCTCACCACGACACCAAAACCAAACGTGGTGTAATTATAGGCTTCTTCCTGCGTGCACTCAGAATCTGCAGCAATGAGTTCCTTGAAGAAGAATGCACGATAATTGAACAAGTATTTTCTAAACTCCACTAACCTCGTCACTTCATCAGAGACTGCAGACGACGGGCATTAAACATCAACACACCCAGAGAAGACACTGCCGAGAAGAGATACATAGTCCTCCCCACCAACTCCATTGCCAAACATGTTTCCAACATCTTTTCCAATACCTCATTTCAAGTATCTACCTCCACAACCACGACCATCAAGGGCATTACCAGTGATAGACAGGACAAGCTTCCACCCTCTGCAGGGGTATACATAATCCCTTGTAATGACTGCAACAAGTTATACGTGGGCGAAACATCAAGGGACCTCCAAACACGTATTTCAGAACACCAATATGCAAGCAGGTCTGACGACACAAGGAATGCCTGTGTACAACACCGTAATTCACACAACCACTTGATAAACTACAGAAACTCAAGACTCATCGCCACAGAAGACAACACTCAATACCGAAGAATCCTGGAATCATCACTTATTTCTATATCCGACAACTTCAACCAGAATAGTGGCTTCTATAACATAGCTGAACCGCTTGCCAAGAAACTTCATCGCTATCCCACATAAGAACACTGTAGAATAAGACGTGTGCAACATCTGGGTATCTTTATTGTAGGGGTTTGGGCCTTTCCAGGGGTTTTTTTACCCAAATCCCAAAATTCTGGGGAATAATTTTTGACAGAAAACTATTTTCCCCCCCAGAAAGATGAGGTATAATCGGGTTCCTAAAAATTTGGGGGGGTAGGGGGCAAAACGCCCATAGTCGTGGAAAAATTCGGGAAGCAGAAAGAAAAAAAAAAATTCCTGGGTTTTTATATAGTAAACGTCGGGGTTTTTTTAGCAGACGGGGGGATTTTCCCATGGGGGGGGGGTTTTTCCCCAGTGGAATTTAATTTTCCTTTCCCCAAAAGGGGGGATGGGTTTTTGGGGTTATTTTAGTAGTTGTGGGTTTTTCGGGGGAAGGGTTATGTACTTTGTCCTAAAAAATTAAAATTCCATGAGGGTTTGCAGTTTTTTGACAATTTGGGGTTTTACAAATTGGTATATAAAATTTCCAAATTTCCTAAAGGGATTGGGCCCCGAAACCGGGGATTTTTGGTTTTTTTTTTTGGCGAACATTTTACTTACTCTTCTCTTAAAAAATCTCCCCCGCTATGGTGCTTTTCGCACCTCCCTCCTGGGGTTGAGGGGACTGTTTTTCCCTCATTTTCCCTGTACATTTTTTTTTTTTTTTTTTTTTTTTTTTTTTTTTTTTTTTTTTATATTTTATTTTTAAAAAAATTTGCCCCAATTACAAGGGGGGGGGGTATAAAAATATAATAAAATAAAACCTGTTTACTGGTTATTGGAAAACAAAAAAAACCAAAGTATAAAACCCCCAATAAGAAATTAAAACCCTACATAAAAAGTTTTTTTGAAAAAAAAAAAATACAACTCGCAACAAAATCTTTTAAAAAATTCCCCGGCATTATACAAAATTATATTCCCCTTTGCTGAACAGCTGCCCCCCGTTTCCCCCCCCCCCCCCCACACAAAATTTAAATTTTAAACCCCACATTCCCCAAATTTCGGGAAAAATTATAATATTAATTAAAATTTTAAAAATTTCAAAAAACCATTTCCGGGAAATTAGAAAATTTAAATTTTAAAAGGTAATAATTTAATTTAAAACTTTTGGGGGAAACAAAAAACCCCAAAAAATCCCAAAAAATTTAAAATTTAAACAACCAAATTTAAACAAAATTGGAAAATTTTACAACCCCTAAAAAATTTGGGTTACACCTCTAAAAGTAGAAAAAATTTTAAACACTACAAGTTATAAAAAATTAATTTTTTAATTTTGCCACTATGAAGTTCAAGTTTAAAAAACAGTGCTAAATTTCAGTTTTCCCGGACATTTTTTTTTTTAAAACCAATACAGTATACAAAAAAAAATAAAAAAAAAAAAAAAGGAAAAGGGTTTAAAGGGAATCTTTTAAACATCATAACCCTACTGGGACATCAAACATACTTACCCCATATCCCAAAAAAAAAATAAATTTAAACATCCCAAAGGGGAAAAAACACCCCTTAAAAAAACCCCAAACCTCATTACAGTTACAAAAAAACCCGTAAAAAAAATCTCAGACACAAAAGGAAATGGTCTATAAAAGGGGCTAGTTTTAAAAATTGTAAAACCATACACCCAAAAACCCTTTCGTTAAAAAATCCCATATTTTTAAAAAAACCTATTTTGGGGGGTTTTGCTGCCCGCCCTTTTAAGTACATTTTGACTAAAAAAAAATTTTAAAACAGGGGCCATAACCAAAAAAAAAAAAAAAAACCAAACTTCTTTAGGGTCAAAAAAAACAATACCATTGTTATAATATAAAAAAGTACTTTTAAAAAAAAAAATGCCTTTTTTAAAACAAATATCAAAAAAAAAGGGAAAAACATACAAAAAGCTTTTTGGGGGAAAAAAACCTAAAAAAAACCTAAAAAATCCCCCATACACCACAGAAATTAAATCTTTTTTTATAACACTTTTTTTGAGGGCCAAAAAAAAAAAAAAAAACCAAAAAGATATTTAAAAATAAATGTTTTTTGTGTCCCCTAAAACCCTTTTAAAAAAAAAAAAAATACTGTGAGATTTTTTAACCCCCCTCAAAATTCCCACACAATGTTGGGTTCCCAAAAAAACCATACTTACATATTATTTAAAAAATTTCTGAAAAAAAAAAATTTGGGGAAAAAAACATTTTCTTTCCCCCAACTACCCCGACCAAACTCACATCACAAAAAAAAAAAGGTTTTATTTATTATATTCCCAAAACTTTCCCAACACCGCAAAACATCCAAAAAAATTGCCATCCCCTCAAAAAAACCTACCCCCCCCCCGCAACCCCTTTTTTTACATTTTTAAATCTTTCTTAAACCCTTCAACCAAAAAATTTACGAAAAAACCTTTCAGAAAAATGCTTTTTTTTTCTTTCCCATTTTCCCCCCAAAAAAAAAAGATCCCTTTTTGCGGAATTTTTGTTCTATACTTTTGTGGGCCCCCCTAACACTCTTTCCTTTTTTAAACCCTCCCCCCTCCCTCATTGCCCAAAGATTATTTAAAATTTCGGGTAAACCCCCTTACGAAAAACCCCCCATTCACCCCCTTCCCCCGGGGTCCACCCCCCTAAAAAAATCTAAAATTTTTTAAAAACCCCCCCCCCCAAACCTGAAACCCCCCCCCACCCACTAACCTAACAAAACCTTCCCCTTTACCCGGGCCCTAACATTTCTAAAAAAAATAAAAAAATAAACACCCGGGGGAAAAATTTTGGGTTTTTCCGGGGAAACCCACCCCCTTTGCACCCCCCACCCCCCTTTTAAATTCCCCAAAAATTAAAATTAACAAAACCCCAAAAAGGACGGAAAATTTTCCCATTTTAAAAAAACCTTTAAAATTTAAACCCCCCGGGGAATTTGGGTTTTTTTCACGATTAAATTTTGTTGAAGCCCAATTTTTTTTACGAACCCCTTTTGCAAAACATGGGGTATCCCCCCTTCAACTCCCCGCCACCCCAAAGCCCCCCCCACCCCCCCCCACCCCCCTCAAAAACCCCCAATTTTAAAGCTGTTTTCGGAAATCCCTTCCCGTCATTTTTAAATTTTTGGAAAGGCCAAAAAATAGCCTCCCCAAAAATTTTAAATCCCCACCCCTCCACCCCCTTTTTGCTTTATCCTTGCGCGGGTTTTTTTTCAAGGCCCCCCCCCCCCCCTCCCCCCCCCCCCTCCCTTTCCAAAACCCCCCCCTTTTTCAAAAAAAACCCCTAAAACATTACTTTTCTAAAAGGGGTTTAAAAAAACCCCCAGCCCCCCCCCCCCTGGCTAACGGGGAAACGGGCACCACCCCTTTTACTTAGCCAAAATCAAACCCGATCCCCATATTTAAAACTGAATACTCGCAGTTGCAAAACCCTTGGGAAAATCACAGGGCGAAAGGAAATTTTTTGCCACCAGTGCCATAAAATTGCTATACAAAGGGGCATTCGTGCTATAACCCCTTTTATGCAACCCTTTAAATTTTCTCCCGCCCCCCAAAAACCCCCCAATCTTTTCAAAACTCCTTTCCCGGGGGCCCTCTCGAAAATTTTCCCCTTGTGCATCCCCAAACATTCCGCTTTTTACATTTCCCACATATCAACGCTGATCTTTCCCCACGCCAAAACCCCCCCTCAACGTCTCACCATTATGTAAAGGCTATCCCCCGGGTCCAAAACTTGGACTTTTTTCTTCATTAATTTTTTAACCCCCCTTTGCCTCACCTAAAAAAAATTTTCACCCCTTTTTTACCTTATGTAAATTTCCCCCCCCCTTCCCTCACCCAAGGGCGTCGTTTTCTTCCCACGTAAAACCCCCTTAACCCCCTTCCCCCTTAAAGTTTCCCAACCCCCAACCCTCGCCTCGCCATAAATCAACCTAATGCCCTATTTAAAGGGGTTTTTCCCGAAGGAAAATGCAAAACAAAATTTGCGAAGAGGGCATCCCTGTCGCAAACCCCTTTCCCCTTGTATGCTATCACCTAGTGTCCAAAATTTAAAAATTTAATTCTTCATTTTTTCTGCAACCCGAAACAAAGGTTTTTTTCCCAAAAAAAAACAAATTTTTCCCCCCCGAAAAACCCCAAAAAAACGCAAAATTAAAAAATCCCTAAAAGCATCCCCCTTTTTTACGCTTTCATAAAAAGTCTCCAAATTCCCGGGGCCAAAACCCCCCCCCCCCCCTCCCCCCCCGCTTAAAACTCTAAAAAACTCCATGCCCTTCATACAAATTTTTTATCTACCCGGTATGCCTTATTGTCCTCTATCAATTTTCTTTCCTAAAAACCCGTTTTGATTCTGGGTTCCCCCAATTACCCTTGAAATAAATTATAATCACCCACTAAAAACGAAAATTGCACGGTAAACTTTTACCGTTGTCTGTCCACCCCCTTTGGGGACTTAAAACAACAACGCAGTCCTTTTCTTTCTCACCCCTTGCCCCATCTTCCCTTTTTTACTTTAACAAAGACTAAAAATCTCCCAATAATTCCCCAATTTTTTAACATAAAAATTAAATTTGGCAAAAACCCCCCTACACCCGGTGCCTTACCTTTTAAATTGCACCTGCTATAGCTTGCCAAAAATTTTTCCCCTTTCCCAATTGTCCTTCCCAAAATTTTTCCCATCTCTACCCTCAAGCTCGCATTGCACATAAAATACCCCTTTTCCCCTTTAAAACATCATCTCGGTTTTACCAAATGTTTTGCATATGACCTTTAAACCCTACATTTAAGATTCCAATCATACCTTTTTGTCGACCCTCAATACTTTCCCTTTCCCCAAACCCCCCATCCCCAATGAACAGTTAATCCCAAACATTTTTCCGTCGCCCCCCCCTCCCCCTTAGCCCGTCCTTTTCAAAAACCCCACCCGATGGCCTATTTACCCCCTTTAAACCCCCTCCTCCAACCCGCCCCAAAAAGCCTTGCACCATCAAATTTTTCATTTTGCCCAAAAACCCCCAAAGCTCCCCTTTAATCCCCAATATCTCCCACCGGGTAAAATAACCCCCCCTGTTTGTAGCAAGCCCTCTGCTGCCCCCCCCAAAATAATTGAAACCCCTACTTTAACCCATTTTATTCCCTCCCCTTAAGTACTTAAAATCCTTTTTTACCGATTTCGCCCAAACCCCCGTTCCCCCCCATCTAACCCCGTTCACCCTTCCCCGGGGGCTTCTGCCTCCAAAAACCCCCCCCAAAAAAAATTTTTTAAAATGGGGCTGTTATATTTTTCTTCCCTGAGCAACTTTTTCATTTAACTTCCAATACCCCCTACCCCTTTGTTGGGGAAAACCCCCCCCAACCCCAAAACCACCATTAAAAACCCCATGATCCCGAAAAATTTCCACAAACCAACACCCCTCCCGTTTTTCTACCCTTCTGGGGGGAGTACAAAGATTCCCAGCCCAGCAGCAAAACCCCCGCCCCAAAAAAATTTAATGCTCTACTCCCCCCCCCCAGATATCGATTAAAACACCCCCTGATTTTTAATTTTTCCCCAAAGTTCCAATACAATGGCCCGCCCCCCCTCGGTTCCACATCCTTTTTTTCCTTTTTCACCAGTTCCCAATCACCTTTCCCATCACGGCTACCCCTTTTGGGAATTTCCCCCAAGTAAATAAACCAAACCCTCCCCCCAAATTTTTTTTTAACGCGTTTCGTCTCCCTCTGCCGGTCCCTACACACACACCAACCCTCATCTGTCCCCGCCCCATTTTTTTCCCTCCCCTTAAACACCCTCCCCCCCCCCCCCCTTCACAAAGCCCGAAAACCAAGGGCTAGTTTTTCCTTTTCCAATATAGCCACCCCCGCCTTTCAATCTGAACCCCTGTTCAACATACACCTTTTATCCCTTCCTTTAAACCCCATAAACCCTTTTTCTATAATTATGTCCTTTAAAGAAAACAAAAGTCAACACCCCCTGACGCTCCAAAAAAATCCCCTAAACCACTCACCTTTCTCTGCGAAACCCCAAAAACCCTTTATGTTTAATGTCAAGATTTTTTAAAACCCAAAAGGGGGGGGTTTCCCCTTGACCAACCTTTTTTTTCACCTGTCGCTCATTGCACTTATATCCCTTTTTCCCCCCCTTTTTGGGGCACTCTTTCTCGATCCCTGTCCCCCGGGGTGTCCCCCTTTTTAAACCCCCTGCGTGAATTCCCCCCCTTGTTTTTTTTCCCCGAACGGGTTTTGCGGGCCCCTAAGCCCCTTCATCTGAAATTTTTTAAAACACTTTCTTTCGCGCTTTTTGCGTTTGTACCGTCGACCGGGATCTGTTTATTTAAGCTCATCACCACGTTGAAAACCCCAACCCCCACCTATTCACCGGGCAAGACAGCCTTGCACACACCTTTTTTTACGAACTACCCTTTGGGCCCCCCCGTCCCCCCCATAATAGTCCCCGATCCAGGGGTGGGGCCTTCTTCCCGATACGGGGCCCCCCGCCCGAAATATCCCCCAAAACGTCGTCAAAGCTTCCTCCTTGCTATCATGCCTTCTGCGGGTGATCTCCCCCAAGCCGAACCCACGTCCCAAAGGGAAAGGGGGGTCCCCCCCTCGTTGCAAACCCGCCATCTTCTTGCCCTTTTCAAACCCTCCTCACCCATGACGCACTCGCGGGAAATCAGTGTCCGGAAAAAAAGGTTTTTCTTGCTCCCCCTTTTCCTTTAACCCCTACGTTTTCTTCGTTTTTTTGCAGGTCGTTTTTCTTCCCCCCTCCCCTTTCCACATTGCGCTGCCAGGTGTTCCCTAACGACCCACACCAAAAAGGGACAAGTGCGTCGTTGCCCTATTAAAGTAAAATTTCCTTTAGTTCTGAAATTTTTCCAAACAAACCAAAATACAAAGGTTTTTAGGATGTGTTTTTCGTCCCTCTTTTGAGATTTCCCTACCCCCCAGGTATTCCCCTATACGTACCACTGACCACTTTTGGCAGTAAAACCCTTTTGTTTCCCTCCATATTTACTCATGGCAAACCCTTTTGGGCAGATGCATCCCCCTTAAAATTTGGCCCATTCCTGTTTTTCACCCCAAATGAAGTAAACTTGATACATCATTTCATCCCCCCGTGACAGGGAAAGATTTACAGGGTTTTGGGCCCCTTCCGGAAAAATTGTTTTTTCCCCTGTCTCCCTACATACTGTCGAATTGAAATTTTTTAAAAAATTTTCCCCTTCGTGCCAAATTTAAGGGCCCCAAAGGTTTCCCCAAATCTCTTCGTAGTTTCGCCCTAGGTTTTTTCCTTTTAAAATTATTGCTGGTAGAAATAGCTCCATTTTTTTGGCCCCCCGGTTTATAAACTCCACTGGGTTTAAATTTAATTTAAGGGGCTGTATTTTGGGCTCCCCCGGCGACAAGCCTGGCCATGTTGTGAAAAATATTACTGCACCCCGTCAACACCAGGGGGGGGTTTTAAACAGCAGCACAAGTTTCCCCTCTACTCAAGGGTGCTGGGGAGACGAAAAAAAGGGCAGGTTTTTTTGCAAATGTCCGACCAAAATTGTGTACGAAGGTATAATAATTCCATTCTCAAAAATTGGGACCCCCTACCAGGACTATGGTTTTTTGGGCCCAACATTAAAACATTTCATTTTATCAGAACTCCACGGGCTATGGTGCTGTTCGCACCCCACTCCTTGGTTGAGGGATTTAATTACCTCATTTCTGTTTCATAGTTTTTACTGGGCTTCAAGTTATGTCCTGAATTTTTTTTTTTGATAAAACCCCCTGGATGGCGAAACGTTTTACAATTTTAAAAATTTCCCAGTGTTGCCATGTGTTTACTCTCATCTTTTTCGGTATTAAAATTCCATTCGTCCCCCAACACTGTAAAGGTCTGCTCCCCCAAATTATCCCAAACTATTTTTCAAGTACCCCAAAATTTTTGCTAAAACCCCACTCGGTACATATCAGATGCAGCATTCTCACCTGACCCAGCATTCTGAAAAACCCGACTTTAAAAAAACTCGCGTTCCCTTTCCAAACCCGGGAGATGTTTTTGGGCTTGGTAAAAAACCCACTGTTTTGGGCGAAAACTTTGTCAAATTTTAAAGGTACATTTCTGATTTTTGGTTTATAATTTTCCCTTTTTTAAAAAAAAACCCATTATTTTTTTTTTTGAAATTTTAAAGGGGGCAAACCCAAAAAAATTTTTTAAAGGAAATTTTATCTAATTTATCAAAAAAAAAAAATTAAAAAATTTTTCTTTATTTTTCAAATTTTTTCCCAAAAAGTACTTTTTTTTATTTCCAAAATAATTTTTTTTGGAAAAATCGGAAAACCAAAAGGTTTTATTCGGAGTAATGGGGGTTTGGGTCAACTTTCCCTCTATTTTTGCAACAGTGAAAACTATGATCCCTTTTCTTCTATTGACTGACAATTTGTTGGGTCCTTTTAAACCCCTGGGTTTTTTTTTGGTGTCGTGGCGGCTGTTTTTCCACTTTTTGAATCATGTGCTGTTTTTCTCTGGGAAAGGAACGATTTCAAAATGTTCCGATACCCAAAACTTTAGTTTTTTGCGGTACCCCTAAAAATACCGATTTCTTTCACTCGTAATATATTTTTCATTATAATGATAGTTGAAAAACCCAAAAAGTAGGGGTACTTAAAAACGCCTGGGGGGACTGAAGCAAAATTAAAAAAAATTTTTACATTTTTTGGGTTATCTTAGGTATTATGCACACGAAATATGTATAATTGTACGTGTACCTGTGCCTAAATAAATTCACTTTAAGGAGGTGATAGAACCAGCAATTTCATTTCCTACGAAGATAAGCGGTAGGCCTAGTCTAAAATTTGGGAAAACATGACTGAATACCTAAAGTATACCTGGAAAGGGTTCTCGGGGGGGGGGGGGGGTCAACGCCCCCGCGGCCCGTTCGGTGACCAGGCCTAGTAGTGGATCAGGGATTGATAAGAACATAAGAACATAAGAAAGGAGGAACACTGCAGCAGGCCTGTTGGCCCATACTAGGCAGGTCCTTTACAATTCATCCCACTAACAAACATTTGACCTACCCAATTTTCAATGCTACCCAAGAAATAAGCTCTGATGTGCAAGTCCCACTCAAATCCAACCCATCCCACTCATGTATTTATCCAACCTAAATTTGAAACTACCCAAAGTCCTAGCCTCAATAACCCAACTAGGTAGACTGTTCCACTCATCAACTACCCTATTTCCAAACCAATATTTTTCCTATGTCCTTTCTAAATCTAAACTTATCTAATTTAAATCCATTACTGGGGGTTTTTCTCTCTTGGAGAGATATCCTCAAAACCTTTTTAAAATATCCCCTTTATTAATACCTATCTCCACTTATACACTTCGATCAGTCTCCCCCATTCTTCGTCTAACAAGTGAATGTAACTAAAGAGTCTTCAATTTTTCTTCATAAGGAAGATTTCTAATGCTATGTATTAATTTAGTCATCCTACGCTAATGTTTTTCTAACGAATTTATGTCCATTCTGTAATATGGAGACCAGAATTGAGCTGCATAATCTAGGTGGGCCTTACTAATGATGTATAAAGCTGCAGTATGACCTCTGGACTTCTGTTGCTTACACTTCTTGATATAAATCCCAGTAATCTATTTGCCTTATTTCGTACGCTTAGGGATTGCTGTCTTGGTTTAAAGGTTGCTGCTTACCATAACCCCCAAGTCCTTTTCGCAATCTGTATGGTTAAGTTCTACATTATTTAACTTATAAGTGCTAGGTTTTTGGACACTCCCGAGCTTCAGAACCTTGCATTTATCTACATTGAACTGGCATCTGCCACTTTTCTGACCAAGAGTAGGTTTGTTCCCAAATCCTCCTGAAGTTCCCTAACATCTACGTTTGAATCAATTATCCTACCTATCTTTGTGTCATCGGCGAATTTGCTCATATCACTAGTAATTCCTTCATCAAGATCATTGATATATATAATAAACAACAACGGGCCCAAGACTGATCCCTGTGGAACGCCACTTGTTACTGATCCCCACTCGGATTTAACCCCATTTATGGACACTCTTTGCTTCCTGTCTGTGAGCCATGATTATCCTGTCTGTGAGCCATGATTTCCTGTCTGTGAGCCAGGCTGTTACTGCTGGCCGCACGTAAACCGACGTACAAACCAAAGACCGGCTGGCCAGGTACTGACTTCAGGTGGTGTGCAAATGGATAACTGGAATAAAATCACAAATGCAGTATAATGTGATCCTTTATTGACTACGTTTCGCCCACACAGTGGGCTTTTTCAAGTCACAAACAGAACTACCTGGGGTGGAAGGAACGCGAGTATTTATAGTCCAGCTGAGGTCAGGTGAAGAATGCTGCATCTGATGATGTACCGAGTTGGGTTGTAGAGTCTAAAAACTTGGGTAGCTTGGAAAGGAGACTGGACAAGTTTGTGAGCAGACCTTCTACAGTGTTCTTATGTGGGATAGCGATGAAGAAGTTTCTTGGCAAGTGGTTTAGCTATGTTGTAGAAGCCATATTCTGGTTGAAGTTGTCGGATATAGAAATAAGTGATGATTCCAGGATTTTTCGGTATTGAGTGTTGTCCCCTTTTGTGGCGATAAGTCTTTAGTTTCTGTAGTTTATCAAGTGGGTTTTGTGAATTACGGTGTTGTACGCAGGGATTCCTTGTGTCGTCAGACCTGCTTGCGTATTGGTGTTCTGAAATACGTGTTTGGGGTCCCTTGATGTTTCGCCCACGTATAAACTTGTTGCAGTCATTACAAGGGATTATGTATACCCTGCAGAGGATGGAGGCTTGTTTCCCGCCCACTACTGGTGATGTCCTTGATGGTCGTGGTTGTGGAGGTAGATACTTGGAAAAGATGTTTTTGGGAAAGATGTTGGAAACATGTTTGGCAATGGATTTGGTGGGAAGGACTATTTATCTCTTCTGGGGCAGTGTCCTTTTTGGGGTGTGTTGAAATGTTTAGTGCTGGGCCGTCTGAGCCCTTCGGGGGGGCAACATCTTTCCCAAAAAACATAAATTCCAAGTTCTACCCCCCAAAACCACAACCCAAGGACATCACCAGAGTAGGCAGGACAAGCCCCATCCTCGCAGGGTATACATAATCCCTTGTAAGACTGCAACAAGTTATAAGTGGGGAAGAAACATAAAGGGGAAACCCCCAAACACTTTTTTCAGAACACCAATACGAAACCCAGGTCTGACGACAAAAGGGAATGCCTGCGTACAACCCGAATTTCACAAAAACCACTTTATAAACTCCAGAAACTAAAAGACTTATCGCCACAGAAGACAACCCCAAAATACCAAAAACCCCTGGAATCACCCATTTTTTTTTAAACCCGAAACTTAAACCAGAATAGTGGCTTCTCAACAAGCTAAACCCACTTGCCAAGAAACTTCTTCATCGCAATCCCACATAAGAACACTGTAAAGGTCTGCTCACTTTTTTGTCCAGTCTCCTTTCCAAGCTACCCAAGTTTTTTAGACTCTAAAACCCAAACTGGGTACATCATCAGATCACCTTTTCTTCACCTACCTCAGCGGGATTTATAAAAAACCCCGCTTTCCCTTCCCACCCCGGGGAAAGTTCTGTTTGGACTTGAAAAACCCCCACTGTGGGCAAACTTATCAAAAAAGGATCACATTATACTGATTTGTTTTTAATTCCCCCATTGTGTCGGTATTTTTTTCCCATTTTTTTTCCAATGGAATAAAAGGGAAAAAATTTAAACGCCCGGAAATTTCGGGGAAGGGGGCCCTTCGCCAAAGGGTTAGATTCAACTGGGAAAATTTAAATTTTTAAACTAAACCCCGGGTAATGTTTGCCCCGGGTTTGGAAAATATTTTGTTTTAATTACTATCATAATAATGACCCCTAAGACCACTGGAAGAGTGTAGATTAAAATTTACCTGGAGGGGGTTTTTCGGGGTAAAACCGTCTCCGCGGCCCGGTCGGAGCCCCGGGCCCCATGGGGGATCACGGTCTGATAAACCCCGGGCGTTACGGCTGGCCCCCACGAAAACTGACGTCCCAAACCCCACAGCCGGGGTTGGTCAGGAAATGACTTTATTTTGGGAAAATTTTTCGTCGGGAAACAAAAAATTTTTTTCCTGACGCGGTCCCGATGACCGCACCCGGGAGTTTTTTGGCATCAAAAACCGGGGCCCTTCCCGCGGGCTCCCCCCTTTAAAAAAATTAGGCCCTAGTTTATATATTTATTTTTAAATCAAAAAGAACGCTAAGCCACAAGGACATACAGGGGTCCTAGTTATAACCATTTAGTTAAAGAGATTTGGGTAAAGAGACGAACTGCCAGGGTAGGGAACCCCCTTTGGGTAGGGGTAACAGGGGGTTTTTAAATTGGACCTCCCCTAGCAGGGGTTCAATGGGCCCTGAAGAAAGGCTGTAATCAGATTCAACCCCCGGGGAAAGGATACAGAATTTCCCTTTGGGATCAAAAACCCCTTCCCCCCGGAAACCCAAAACCCCAAATTTTTTCGACTACCCCTAGCAACATGTATCAACCCCAAGATAAAAGGCTAATTCTTTGAATCAAGAACCCCTCACCAGCATCAAGGACCCTTAGGGGACAAAACCCATTTGAAGTAACTCCCAAATTTTTTAACGAAATTGTATCTTACCCAAACCCATTTTCAGCAAAAAACATCCATCTCCCCACCCAAAGTCCCAAAACCCAAAATGACTCTTCCCTATTTTACTTGCATCTTTTTTCCTTTTACAAGACACCGAACTTCAAAAATTCCCCCGAAATGCCAATAAAGGTTACGAACAGGGAAAATTCTCTGAACTGCCAAACAAGGATTACAACATGGTATAAATTTTTCTGAACCCGCCCCAAACAAGGTTACGAGAAAATGGGAAAAAATTCTCTGTACTGCCATCAAGGATTACAGACCCTGGTATATATTTCTTCTTTTTACTTTCCAAACAAGGAATTTTCGAGAAAATGGTAAAATATTCCTTTACTGCCAATCAAGGATTACGAGACATGGTTATATTTCTCTGAACCCGCCAGTCAAAGGGTTACGAGACATGGTTTAAAAACACCGAAGGTGATAACTGTGTATAAAAACCTAAATTTGGGCTGTTTGGGGACAGCAAGAGATGGTTTTTTTACACCGGGGTGCTGATATAAACCCCAAAATGGGGATAAACCTTTTATATCATCCAAATATATTTCACTCAGTGTATGTACACGGAAAAGTATCAGTAATTCCCGGGGGGGGGGAAAATTTCCGAGGCGCTGTAAACCCCCAAGGATTTAAACGCTCCCAAAGGGAAATTTTTTTAAAAAAAATTCGATTCTCGGCGGTTTCCCCGAAAATTTGCCGCTTCGAAATTATCTTGTCTGAACAAACCCTCGTAAAAATTTTTTCAAAAAGGCCCGGTTTAAAATTATTTTTTTAAAAAGAAACTCAAGGGAAAAAAATTTTTTTTTTTTTTTGGGGGAAAATTTGGGGGGGCCCTTTGTACAAACAACGTTTTTTTAGTGGGAAATTTTATACTTATCAATTTAAACACTAAAACCTGGGTGGAACCTCGGCTTCTCAATTAATTATTTTTTGAAAGTTAATTTTATAATAATTTTAAATTTTTTTTTAAAAATAACCGATATTTGCCCGTATACCTAATCAAAATTTCCCTTTAATGGGCCTTAAAAAGACTACAGTTAACTTTAATTGGCCTTCTAACTTAAAAAAGGGCCCGCCCCCACCACCGCCCCCTTTGGGCTAAAATCTATTATTCGAACCCCGCATTAGAACACTAACTTTTTTTTAAAAAATTCAAAAAATTCCCCCCCCATACGTAGGCTAAAACGATACATCCCTATGGATTATACCGCGCATGGGGGGAAAAGGGGAAAAAAATCAGATCTAGATCCAAAGAAGTGGAGGGTAGATTCATTTTTCCCTGTATCATGAACCTCACACCGGTACAAAACTGAGGTGAACTATGGGTGATTCAGTTTGATTTTCGAAGCTTTTCTGATTTCGAAGATCCTCGTTTCTTAGGGATATATTTCCCCTTAAAATCCTTTTTAAGAGGAAAAAAAGGGGCCCCCCTTTCCCAAATGATACAAAGAATTGGAAGTGTCTTGCCAATCCTTGGATTTAATTTGATATTCCATTTCCTAGGCGCTACACGTGAAAAATTATCCAAGGATCCCAAAGAAAACGTCACTTTGTCTCACTTTTTTTCTGGGCTATCCTAGATAATTTACACTATGTATGATAATTGTACTTAGGTGTCCCTGTACCTAAATAAACTTACATAACGTGAGCAGTGTCGTAGCAACTTAGAAGTCAGTCATCCATCTGGGGTATCACGTTTTCTGTAATGTTGGAATATCGCCCACAGGTACTTACCTATTTGTGGTTGCAGGGGTCGAGTCTCTGCTCCATTCAATTCAAAGTTTATTCTCTATAAGGATTACAATGCTGGGTTTACAGAAATTTGGTTATTGTTTGGTTTACATGTAGTAAAATTGTGATTTTTTTTTTTATATTTTATTTAAAACAGTGCGATACAAATAGCAGAAATATATTAAAAGATACACGACAAAAGCTTACTGCACTAGAATTTCACTTAACCCGAAACCTAATATTGATACCATACTGCACAGTGGTAATACACACACACCCAACACACTGTATATTACAATGGTAATACACTCTCACACACAACACACCGTATATTACAGTGAATATACACTCACACTCAACACTATACATTACAGTGATATTGTTTTATTTGTTAAAGAACATCTCTAACAAGGTTACTTATACAAAACATCAAACACTGGAAATTATAAAGATTGTACAATAAAAGAAGAGATATAAAAAAAAAAACTAAACACGCACAATGACACACATACACAAGCACACATAGGTGAGGTTTCTGCCTGTCAACACACACGTATGAGAGACTAAATCTAAGATCTCAGGTGCTTAACAGAGCACCACGATACTCAAACATTAATTTAGGCGATTATCACAAGATCTTAACATACATAGGTATTTAGGATACAAAGAAGGAAACGGGATAATACTAAAAGTCACAATAAAAACATCCAATATAACAAAACAAAACTACGATGTGAAATTTTACATCTCAGCGGAACTAAGAAAAAATGATGCAAGTAGTTACATGTAATATAATATTACTGAAAAGCACACTAACACAGCATAAAATATAACAAAATAAGAACCAGTAGCTTATGCTAGGAAAAACTTTTTTTTTTTTTTTTTTTTTTTTTTTTTTTATAAACATTACACTTGAATCAAAATCATTAAAGACACCTATAACATATTTGAGTCATTGAAAATTTTCATCATAAAGTCCTTGAAATGATTTATGCATGATAAATGATAATATGCAATCGTAGTACAAACACATTTCTAAATAATAACTTTTTAGTTCCTGAAACCCTCGGGGCAATAACATATTGCCCATAGATATCAAAACTCAATTATACATCCTTATAAACAGCACTCCATGCTCACACCCAAGTCTAGGAAAATAGCCCGTTGTGTCCCCTTACCCATTTTGCAAATCCCATAAATCCCTTAATGTGAAATTTCGATAACCCTCACTAAAATCTCTCTCCCATCTCCTCCATACACCCCTTTATTCCTACACTGTGTCCTATAAAAAGTTGCTGCCAACGCATTAATTCTTGCCGCACGTCCGCCTCCCTCATAGCCCACATCATGTATATATAATCCGTAATCATTATACCCAATCGCATTTCTCAACCCTTTATATTCACCCCAGTTATATCTAAACTTAAAACCCTCAAGACCTGCAACCCCCCTCCCCCCACTAACCTTAAAACCTTACCCATCCAAACCCTTATAAGTTCAATACAATCGCAAAAATACACCGTATGATAAATAGTCGCCAATCCTCCACAATCCTTGCATTCCCCATCCTCTCGTATTCTCTTATAGAATAAAACCATTCTGACGGCAATATTCCATGTAAAAATCTATACATAACTTCTCTGACTTTAGGTTTTAAACGCAATTTGTTTAAACGCCCCCAAATATTACGCCAATCATACATCGGATATACTCCTTCTACCGCCGCTACCAAAGCCTTACCATCTGCCCTATCAAGATTTCTCAATTTAATATGTAAAGGATCCCTCACGTTTATAAATACCCGTAACATTGCCTCACCTATCATGAACTCCCTACCCCCCCACCACCGTCGCATATCCTGATGTATCCTATGAAGACCGTCTCCTTTCACCCCTCCCTCCCGCTTATAACTATGTTTTAAATACATACTTATTATCCTCTTTTCGACATCTATAAGACCCAGCCCTCCACGGCCAACGGGAGTGTGACAACCGCTCTACTTAACCATTCGCTCCCTGTTCCCCAAATGAATCTAAAAACACTTTTTTGTAGCCTTTTTAACTCACAACGAAGTATCGGAAATATTACCGTAACATGCCATAGTTTACTATATAATAGCACATTCGTTGTAATCACCCTTTGTTGCAAACTTAAATTAGCAGCTCTTAAACCACTGAGGCGCTTCAGAACACTGTCAACGATACGCACGGAATTTATTTGCTGTGCTAACTTGAAATCATTACATAAACGATCCCACATATCTTATTTGGTCCACCCTTTTCCACCTTTCAGCAAACATTCCGTCCTCACGTGACCCTTTTCCAAGATTCATATACTTTGTTTTCCCCATGTTGATCGTCATGCCAGTAGCCTTTTCAAAAACTTTCACTAACGTTTCTACCCGAATCAAATCCATGTTTTCTCTCACCAAAATCGTCGTATCGTCGACATATCCACAATGCCCGCTCCCCCATCCCTTACATTACCCATCCCCTTTGCTTCCAATAAAACCCTTATCCCTCTATAAAAGGGATCTTGAAAACAAGCAAAAAAAATTTGTGAAAGGGACAACCTTGACGCAAACCCCTTCCCATCTGAATTCGATCTCCCAACCTCCCATTCACCTGCACACGCAAGGTTGCCTCCTGATACATTAATTTGGCCCATGATATATTTCCGCACCAAACCCCTGCCATCTCATGATCTTCCATAACGTCTCCCGTTCCACACTATCATATGCCGCCTCCCAATCTATAGCCAATACCCCCCCCTTTCCTAATCTTACTCTTTCTTCAAAAACTTCTAATCATACCGTGACCTTCATACATAGACCTGCCCGGCACCCCATATTGTCCCTTGTCAATCACTCTGCCCAGGACTTTTTTTATTCTGTTAGCCAAGATCCTTCCAAAAATTTTATAGTCACCACATAATAACGAGATTGCACGATAATCTCTTTAACCGTTAATGGCTCGCCTTTAGGAACTAGGACGACCACAGCCAACCTTTGTTGTTCCCCTAAAACCCCATCCCGCTTCATTTATATTGAATAAACGTACCAAAAAACCCCTTAAAACGTTCCAATTTTGAAGATAAAAGTCGCTGGGCAACCCATCAATTCTGGCGCCTTACCCAATTGCGCCCCAGATAAAGCCTCCCAAGTCTCACACTCCGTTATCGCCCTCCCAACACAAACGATCATGCTCCTCCAGCTCCACACTGCACAAACCTACCGATTGACTGCAATGCAATTTCACTTATTCCAACACTTTGCGTTTTCAATTTAACCCATGCATCTATATACCCACTCATACCCTCCGTCGTCGTCAACTCCTGATTCACTCTATACCCCTGCATACCTACCTGAACATTCAACCCCATTAACTCCATTGCTTTGCGACGTCTGTGTTGATTCCTCAACACACACCGCGACGGCCGATCTCCCCACAAAACCTCTTCGATTCCACCCTTAAGCCTTTCCCCATCAAACCTTTCGTTTTGTAAATTTCGTAGTTGCTCCTTAATTCTTTCAATTTCTATAACAGGATAAATTTAGCATTCGCTTGTACATAGCAGTCGCGCAACTGCCCCTCTAAATATCGTTTGGAAACCGTATTGTAACTGACTATATCTCACTCCTTGACTAATATAATATTCCTTAATTCGCTTTTTGGCTATCGTTTCCCACCAATTAACCAAATCCACATCTCTAGGTGCTTCAACCACAAGGCGTTTCCCACATATGCCCAAAATGACAAAAGACTTTCCTCCTCTTCAATAACTTTACATTTAATTTCCAAAAGATGGACCCCTTCTAGGCACACCCTCAATATCTACATCCATTACAACTCATCTATGATCCGAAAAAACCACATTTATCACATTCACTCTCCGCACTGTAACCGCACTAGACACGTACATTCTATCCAATCTCGCCGCATAATCTCGTCTAATAAAAGTATGCTCCACCATGCCACCCCCCCACACACATCCATTAAAACCCACACTCGTCAAATAAATCTCCCAGGAATCCCAAGCAACAACCTCTCCTCGAGGCTCCACATCTTTTCGTCGTATTACACAATTCCAGTCGCCCCCTATTATCGCTACATTTGGTAAACTTACGTAGATAATATACTAAACATCTTGTACAAAATGAGTTTTAAGTCGTACATCTCCCTCGGCCGGCCCATATACACATACAAAACTTATGTGTGCTCTACCCCATAAACCATCCACCTAATCACTCTCCCCTTCCCCCCTTTCACTATGGCGTACTACAAACGGGCTATTTTCCTTTACCAGAATGGCGACGCCTCCTTTTAACCTCGTCGCATATTCCATATACACATCATAACCATCCATTTCTAACTCATATCCAATTCTGTAATTGTGTTCTTGGATAAATACCACATCCACATCTAGACGCACCAAAAATTCATTAAACCACTTTCGCTTCCGCTCAGATCTCAAAACCGTTAATATTTATTGTCAAAACCTTAAAGTCAATTAATGGGGTTTTCCTTTCGTTCTAGTATAGACTTTTCACTTATACATTTTACACCACCTCTATCCCTCCCCCCTTTTTTGGGAACCACCTTGATAAACCCTTGTTTCGTGGATTCTCTGTTCCCTGTCCTCTGTACATCCGCCCAAGACTTTTTTCCTGGCCTTTGGGCAGGAGTAAGCACGTCGTCTGAGTCTGATGGGGTCGCAGTTCGCTTTCGCGTCCTACCCTCCACCTGCATTGGGATTTCTTTAGTACTATCGTGATGCACCTCCACTTCTGCTACATTTACCGTCATACCATGCGACACACTAGACTCAATGCTTCCATCCGTCGCCTCACCATGATGTTCAACCGATCCCAAAATTGCACCTGGATCCTCCACATGGTTGACGATCGACTCGTCTAACAAAACATCCAGTGCCTTCACTAAAGACGCCGCTACATCCTCTTCCCCCATAGTGGGCAGAGTCTCTTCCAATACTTTATTTATGTCCATTGACGGTGATTCTTCTCGCGTGTTTTGCATCCTCCAAAGCATTCTCCTGCGCTTTTTCTACTCTTCACTCCAAGATGTCCGTTGTCGAGACGGGTGAGCATAAGACTGTTCTCGTCCCTCAACTTCCTCGACTTCTTCCGGTTGTTGCTGTTGCGATATTTGGAGATTCCCACGACGCTTACCACACTGTGCCGCTATGTGGTCATACGACCCACACAGCCGACACGTACGACGTTGCCCCGCATATGTCACATATACTTGAGTTCGAAATGCTTGCAACATAATATAGGATGGTATGGGGTGGCGTAAAGGTCATTTTGACTGAATATGTTCCCTCCAAACTTCCAGCATAAGGTCCAGCGGCCCACCGACCTGCAGAGGCCATATGAACCGTACCATAATTACGTAGTTCATCTTTTATAACAAAAATCAGTCGCTTCAAAAGGCACATTCTTGATTTTTACCCATGTGTAGTATCTTGATACATCATGAAGACGTACTGATACAGCTGAATTGACGGCTATAATTGTCTCTTGATACTTATCCACCACTGCTTCGTAGACATTTGCTGACGTCATTTTAACGAAAATCCGTGTCGTCCCATTAAGTGCTACACCACATATCTCTTCATTTGCAATACCGTAGGTATCACGGATAATCGCCGGTAGTAACAAATCCATCGTGGCTCCCGTGACAGCCCCACGGGTCAACTCAACGCAAACAGTGTTGATGCGCCTGTTGCTATGCAGCGCCATGTTGGAAAATGAGCAGCACACGTCCTCACTACTCAATGACTGTTGACGAACTGATGTAGCTCGCCTGAAACAGCAGAGGGGTGCAGAGCACAACCGCACTCTACCGTGGTCAGGCAGCGAATGATCAAAATTGTGATTACAGAGTGTACCACTAGAACGCTTAGCATGGCTAGGCATTTCGGGCATACTTAGTTTTATTCTTAATTGTAAAATATTACAAATTATGAGGTAAGTTGGTATTATGGCTAAGTGACTAAATACTAGTTTATGAGTTTAGCAATGTGAATGCTTTTGTTTTGGCACAGTATATAGTTTCAGTATTGGAGTATCACAGGATTCATTATTTTAAGACTGAGATTAATATTTCTGTTTATGGTCAAATGAGTGAGCGAGTGTAAGTGTGAACCCAGGTGGTATTACGTGTAGTTAGTTGACGGGTGTATCAGGGAGATAAGATGTTTTCTAATGGCAGTTATGTGTGGATCTTGCTTCTACCACTTCGCTGTCTAGAGTAGTTCCACTTCCTGACCTTAATGCTAAACAAATATATCCCGACATCTTTGTGGCCTGGTAGGCAATGTTCTCGCCTCCCACACTGAATGTCCGTGGCTCAATCCCCGGCGGGTGGAAACATTGGACGTGTTTCCTTACACCTGCTGCCTTTGTTCATCTAGCAAGCAAGTAGGTACCTGGGTGTTAGTTGAGTGGTGTGGGTCGCATCCTGGGGGGACAAGATTGAAGATCCCAATGGAAATAAGACAGTCCTTAATGACGCACTGACTTTCTTGGGTCATCCAGAGTGACTAACCCTCCGGGGTTAAAAATCCGAAAATCTTATCTTACCTGCGCTTTTAGCATCAAGCTATGCTCTCGTGTACTTGAGACCCCTTCCCCTGTCCATTATTATTATTATTATAATCATGGGGAAGCGCTAAACCCGTAGAATTATACAGCTCCTATGGGGGGATGGAAGGTATTCAGGCTTAATTCAGGGAACTGGAGCACAGATCCAATTTCCTAGATCAAGAGCCCGTCATCAGCGTCAAGGAACCTCCCTTGAGGTGTCCCGCTGTCCATCCTGTAGCTCCTCTTAGTATTTCGTACGTCGTTTATCTGGGGAGAGCTCCGGGGGTCAACGCCCCCACAGCCCGGTCTGTGACCAGACCTCATGGTGGATGAGGGCCTGATCAACCAGGCTGTTACTGCTGGCTGCACGCAATCCAACGTACGAACCACAGCCCTGCTGGTCAGGTACCGACTTTAGGTGCTTGCCCAGTGCCTGCTTGAAGACAGCCAAGGGTCTATGTCGTAATAATATCACCTCCTAGTTCTTTTATTTTCTTATATCATCAAATTTATCTCTATCCTCTCATATCTCAGACCCCCATTCTGTTCTGGGACAAATCTTGCTGCAAACCTTTGGATTTTTTCCCTTTTTTACATGCTTGATCAAGTGCGGCGCTACATACCCCAAGATGGGTCTCACATATACTGTGTATAGTACCGTGAATGCCTCCTTGTTGAGGTTCCTGAAAGCTACTTTTAAATTTGCCACATATCACTAAAGATATACTGGTGCGTTATGGGTATACAAGTTGAAATTTTTGACCCGGGGAAGGGGTAGCCACCCAGGGTAGCCCAAGAAAGTCAGTGAGTCATCGGGGACTGTCTGTCTTATTTCCATTGTGGTCCAAATAATCTTGTTCCTAAGGATTCGACCCATGAAAGTCGACCAACATCCAGGTACCTACTGACTGCTAGGTGAACAGGGACAGCAGGTACAAGAATGTTTTTATTCAGTTACAGGTACACATAAATACAGTTACATAGATTATCATACATAGCAGCATATGTGTAGATTACCCAGGATAACCCCAAAAAAGTCAGAAAATGTGGCTTACTTGTCCTTTCTTATTTCAACTGGGGTCCTAAGGTGACTAAGACCCAGGTATCTACTTACTGCTAGGTGAAGAGTAACAACAGGTGTAAGGTGACTAAAACCCAGGTACCTACTTACTGCTAGGTGAACAGGGACAACAGGTGTAAGGTGGCTAACAGCCAGGTACCTACTTACTTCCTGGTGAACAGGGACAGCAGGTGTAAGGTGGCTAACAGCCAGGTACCTACTTACTGCTAGGCGAACAGGGACAATAGGTGTAAGGAAACACGTCCAACTTTTCCACCCGTGCCACAATGAAAAAAATGTACCGAAAATCATAGGAATTGCAATCAGCCTAAGATCTTTCTTTCTCTCTCTCTCTCTCTATTACATACATATATATATATATAATATATATATATATATATATATATATATATATATATATATATATATATATACAATTTCATTATCAAAATTATATGCTCCATTTTGAGCGACTATTATGAATTATATACAAAGTGCTTAATATATAAATCAATTTCCAAAAACAACAAAGAAAATGGACATTGAAACTATTATAGAAAACGTAAATTAGACATAAACTTGTTTAAAATAAAATCGCCCTTTATTCAATTCAATTAAAATTCAAAGTTTATTCTCTATAAGGATTACAATGCTGAGTTTACAGAATTTGGTTATTGTGTGGTTTACATGTAGTAAAATAATGATTACAGAGTGTACCACTAGAACACCTAGCATGGCTAGGCATTTCGGGCAGACTTAGTTTAAATCTTAATTTTAAAATATTACAAATTATGAGGTAAGTTGGTATTATGGCTAAATGACTAAATACTAGTTTGTGAGTTTAGCAATGTGAATGCTTTTGTTTTGGCACAGTACATAGTTTCAGTATTGGAGTATCACAGGATTCATTATTTTAAGATTGAGATTAATATTTCTGTTTATGGTTAAATGGGTGAGTGTAAGTGTGAACCACCGGGTGGTATTCGTGTAGTTAGTTGATGGGGTGTATCAGGGAGATAAGATGTTTTCTAATGGTAGCTTTGAAGGTGATGAATGTGTCTGCAGTTCTAGAGTTCTCAGGTAGGGTGTTCCAGATTTTAGGGCCTTTGACATACATTGAATTTTTGTAAAGGTTTAGTCGGACACGGGGAATGTCGTAGAGATGTTTGTGTCTGGTGTTATGTCTGTGGGTTCTGTCACAACTATCAAGAAAGCGTTTTAGGTCAAGGCTGATATTGGAGTTTAAGGTCCTGTAGATGTAGATTGCACAGTAGTAAGTGTGGATGTACTGAACAGGGAGTAAGTTTAGATCTATGAAGAGTGGGGGGGGGGGGGTGTTGCCAGGGATGGGATTTAGTGATTATTCTTACTGCAGCTTTTTGTTGGGTTATTATTGGCTTTAGGAGTGTTGCTGCAGTTGATCCCCAAGCACAAATAGCATAAGGTGAGGTATGGATAAATGAGTGGTATAGTGTGAGAAGGGCATTTTGCGGCACGTAGTATCGTATCTTGGAGAGGATCCCAACCGTTTTGGATAGTTTTTTGGTTGTGTGTTGGATATGGGTGCTGAAATTCAGGTTGTTGTCAAGGTATAGGCCTAGGAATTTGCCCTCATTATGTCTGGTAATTAGAGTGTTGTCGATCTTAATGTTAATTTGTGCATCTCCTGCTCTGCTACCAAACATAATATAGTAGGTTTTGTCAGTGTTAAGCGTAAGTTTATTGGCTGTCATCCAAGTCGATATTTTGATCAGCTCCTCGTTAACAATGGTGTTGAGGGTGGCAAGATTAGGGTGAGAGATGACATAAGTCGTGTCGTCAGCAAAGAGAATGGGTTTCAGGTGTTGGGATACGTTTGGAAGGTCATTGATGTATATGAGGAAGAGCAGGGGACCAAGGACACTTCCCTGCGGAACTCCAGTATCAAGTGGCCGTGTTGTTGATGCTGTGTCTTTAATGGTGACATACTGATTACCTGGAGTTTACCTGGAGAGAGTTCCGGGGGTCAACGCCCCCACGGCCCGGTCTGTGACCAGGCCTCCTGGTGGATCAGAGCCTGATCAACCAGGTTGTTGCTGCTGGATGCACGCAAACCAACGTACGAGCCACAGCCCGGCTGGTCAGGAACCGACTTTAGGTGCTTGTCCTAAAGTCGGTAAGGTAAGGCATTAGTAAGGTAAGATTTGAAATAAGCAAGCGCATGGCCTCTTATACCGTAATGGTCAAGTTTGTGGAGTAGGATGCCGTGGTCTACTGTGTCAAAAGCTTTTCTTAGGTCAATAAAAATTCCTAGTGGATATTCCTTATTTTCCAATGCTGTGTAAAGCAGATCTAGCATTTTTATGATTGCATCATTAGTGCTTTTATTTTTCCTGAATCCAAACTGGCAGGGGTTGAGTATATTTTGAGCCGTTATAAATGAATAGTCTCCTGTGCACGAGTTTCTCAAAGATTTTGGATAGAAATGGTAAGTTTGATATTGGCCTATAGTTGTTTAAGTCTGTAGGGTCACCACCTTTATGTATTGGTGTAACCCTTGCCATCTTGAGTAGTTTCGGGAAGGTGCTAGTTTCTAGTGACTTGTTAAAAAGTAATGAAATAGCATGCGAAAGGACATGGGCCGCTCGCTTGTACAGTAATGGTGGGACATGAGACAGATTCCCTGAGTTATTTTTAAGTGACTTTATAATCTCGATGACTTCCGTGGGCTCAGTTGGTGCAAGATGGAAGGAATTTGGGAAATTCCCATCCGGTGAAGGGTTCTTGATCCATGGCCCTAGGGAAGGATAGCTACAATTTTGTGGCCCCTTAAAGGAAGCTCCTTGATGCTGGTGAGAGGTTCTTGATCCAAGGAATTGGATCTGTGCTCCAGTTCCCTGAATTAAGCCTATATGCCTTCTACCTCTCAGGCGCGTGTAATCCCCACGGGTTTAGCGCTCCCCCACGATAATAATAATATAATTTCTTGAATCAAGAACCCTTCAAGGTTATCAAGGCACCCCCCTTTCTGAAAGGGACGTAAAGACTGCACTATGGCAGCAAATATAGTTCATAATGCGAAGTAATTTACACTTGGGGGAATAATAATTAGAGCAGAGTAAGCTGATACACATTAGTTTTAAGATAAGATAAGATTTCGTTCGGATTTTTAACCCCGGAGGGTTAGCCACCCAGGATAACCCAAGAAAGTCAGTGCGTCATCGAGGACTGTCTAACTTATTTCCATTGGGGTCCTTAATCTTGTCCCCCAGGATGCGACCCACACCAGTCGACTAACACCCAGGTACCTATTTGCTGCTAGGTGAACAGGACAACAGGCGTAAGGAAACGTGTCGAAATGTTTCCACCCGCCGGGAATCGAACCCAGAATTTACAGAATTTTCACAGAATTTACCTTCACTTATATAGGTAAAGAGACAGGTTTTAATGACCTACATCCATATATTGTCACGTCCTTCAGTAGCGACAATTTACAGTCATTTTATATCTATACATTACCACCACTACAGTAAAGGCATAATTTACAATGATTTACATTTCTACATTACCACTCGCTTCAGAGGAAGGATAATTTATATTCATTTACATCAGTATATAATTCCCTTGCATAAGTAAAGGCAAAACACCGATTCACATCGTATCATTTATATTGATTTACATCATCACAGATTTTAGCTTGAGTCCGTTGCCAGAAGACAGGTTGCCAGAAGACAGGTTGCCAGAAGACAGGTTGCCAGAAGACAGGTTCCCAGAAGACAGTTTGCCAGAATAACAGGTTGCACTAAACAGGTTCAGAAGACAGGTTCAAAGACAGTTGCCAGATATGTACAGTTCAGAGACAGGTCCAATTTACAGGTTGCCATTAACAGTTGCAAAGACAGTTGCAGAAAAGGTTGCCAGAAGACAGTTGCCAGAACAGTTTGCCATAAACATGCCAGAAGAAGTTGAGAAGAATTCATGACATTGCAGTAAGAAGGTTGCCGAGACATAAGTAAAGGCCAAAACACCGATTCAAACATTCGAAACATTTCAGAAGAACATGTTTCCCAAGATTGTTAGCTGAGTCACGTTGCCAGAAGACAGGTTGCCAGAAGACAGGTTGCCAGAAGACAGGTTGCCAGAAGACAGGTTGCCAGGAGACAGGTTGCCAGAAGACAGGTTGCCAGAAGACAGGTTGCCAGAAGACAGGTTGCCAGAAGACAGTTGCCAGAAGACAGGTTGCCAGAAGACAAGTTGCCAGAAGACAGGTTGCCAGAAGACAGGTTGCCAGAAGACAGGTTGCCAGAAGACAGGTTGCCAGAAGACAAGTTGCCAGAAGACAGGTTGCCAGAAGACAAGTTGCCAGAAGACAGGTTGCCAGAAGACAGTTGCCAGAAGACAGGTTGCCAGAAGACAGGTTGCCAGAAGACAAGTTGCCAGAAGACAGGTTGCCAGAAGACAGAATGAGCTCTTACTGGGATGTTTCGCTCTCTTTAGAGCTTTATCGAGTCATAAATTTATAAGATTCTATACAGAGCGAAACAATTTGATAAAGCTCTACACAAAGTGAATCAAGGCTTGATAAACCTCTACAGGGAGTGATTTTTTTATGAAGGGTGACTCGACAAAGAAACACTTTCACCATCATTCATTCAATCACTGTCTTGCCAGAAGTGTGCTGACATCGTAGCTCGGATGGCCTAACCTCGACATCTCTCTCCTCCCCTTTACTGTACTTTTCACCTCCAGGATTCAAGTCCGGCTAACCGGTTTCCCGGAATCTCTTTATAAATGTTACCATGCTTACACTCCAACAGCAAATCAAATCATGAAAGCCACTTACCTCCATTCACTCCTCTCTAGCATGATTACACACAAGCCTGTTGGATACCCAAGTCCCTTGCACTCAAAACGTTCTTTACGTCCGTCGTCCAACCTTTCCTAAGACAACCCCTATCCCTCCTTTCCTCCACCTTCCTATTTTTCTTCACCCTCTCTACACAGAGCGAAACATGACAATAAACCTCTACACAGAGCGAAACATGACTTGATAAAGCTCTACCCAGAGAAACAACGTGATAAGGCTCTACAGAGCGACTCATGACTTGATTAAGCTTTTCACAGTGAATTATGGTTTGTTAAAGCTTTACACACAGCAAAACAAAACTCGATAAGAACTCTATACAGAGTGAACCATGACATTTAAGCTCTATACAGAACGAAACACTGTCCCTTGGCCGGGCCACCACTTGGAAAAGGCCCGGGCCGGGAGAATACCGGCGAATCTTTAATAATAATAAACACTGTCCCTATGTCCAAATAAAAGCTAGTTCGAAAGCGTGTTTGTCTTTACAACTGTCGGCAGTAGGCTACTGGAACCAAACGAATTCATAATTTTAACCCACCAAATACCAATTTACAAAAAATAGGGAGACATTTACAGGTAGTCAGGAGGCCAAGGATTGTGTGAGAGAAAGGTGTACCAATAGAGGAAGTTGATGCAGAGGAAGGATAGAGGGAAGAGAATTCGGGAAGCCTCGTCTATATTAGAAACGGAGTTGATCTGTAGGATTTTGCTGGTAGTGTGATTCCTCCTGTTGTTCCGTTGATTTTGACTCCAACGGCGGGGTGGTATATCGAAGTCCTTCTTCCGTTGGGGGTGCACCGCCTGCCGCGCCTCCTGCAGGTATGGGATTACATCAGAGGCGAATATAACAGTGGTGAGTGAGGAAGAGGTTATGTGATAAAATACTAATGGTTATAATAACCATAATAATTAAAAGGAGTGAACCTATAAACCAGTGGAAGGCCTCGGTCAGATGACTAAAAGCTCCAGCTGTGGGTCATCATATGACTAAGACCCAGCGTCAGGAAACACTTGTCTTTTTTCCTGATAAACCTTAACTAACCTAACAGGTTATGTGAAGCCTGAATGACAGGTTTTAAACCCATTAACTAATCAATAACAGTAGACTGAAAGGTTTGTCATATATACAATACACAAAAAAGGGTATTTTTTAAGAACTCAGCGAAACATGACTTGATAAAGCTCCACTCAGCGAAACATGACTTGATAAAGCTCCACTCAGCGAAACATGACTTGATAAAGCTCCACTCAGCGAAACATGACTTGATAAAGCTCCACTCAGCGAAACATGACTTGATAACGCTCCACTCAGCGAAACATGACTTGATAAAGCTCCACTCAGCGAAACATGACTTGATAAAGCTCCACTCAGCGAAACATGACTTGATAACGCTCCACTCAGTGAAACATGACTTGATAAAGTTCTACTCCGAGAAACATGACTTGATAAAGTTCTACTCCGAGAAACATGACTTGATAAAGTTCTACTCCGAGAAACATGACTTGATAAAGCTCCACTCAGTGAAACATGACTAAAGGTCTACACTCAGCAAAATGTGATTTGATAAAGCTGTACAGATAATGAAACGTGACACTGGATAAAGCGATGAAGGTGTTTTATCTGCTCAGTTCAATTTAAAGACAAATATAATAGCAATACTACTACTACTACTACTACTACTACTACTACTACTACTACTACTACTACTACTACTGGTACTACCACTACTACTACTACTACTACTACTACTACTACTAATAATAATAATAATAATAATAATAATAATAATAATAATAATTATATAATATAACTAATTTAAAAGTGCTTGGTATCTATCTCACCTTGATATCTTTTGTCTGGTTGGTCTTATGTGTGCTGGTCCTCCTGCCACACAGCCCAGCCAGACTACTGAAGAAGGACTTGGTGGCTTTTAAGGGGGGAGTGTTGGCTCTGGAGGAGGTACTCAAGCCATTGGGACCCGCGATAGATGGTCCCACCTCCTTCTGTGACACCCCGAGGCTCACAGCCGCTGCCTGCAGGAGGGAATTGATGCAGGGTGTGTGTGCATGCCTTAACTATGTTGAGTGTGTGGTTGTGATTTCTCTCTCTCTCTCTCTCTTTCTCTCTCTCTCTCACACACACACACATCAACTAGATAACTGCTGCAGCATATGGGCGCCTGGCAAACCTGAGAATAGCGTTCCGATACCTCAGTAAGGAATCGTTTAAGACTCTGTACACCGTGTACGTCAGGCCCATACTGGAGTATGCAGCACGTCAAGAAATTAGAGAAAGTGCAAATGTTTGCAACAAGACTAGTTCCAGAGCTACGGGGAATGTCCTACAAAGAAAGGTTAAGGGAAATCGGCCTGACGACACTGGAGGACAGGAGGGTTAGGAAAGACATGATAACGACATACAAAATACTGCGAGGAATTGACGAGGTGGACAGAGACAGTATGTTCTAGAGAAGGGACACAGAAACAAGGGGACACAATTGGAAGTTGAAGACTCAGATGGGTCAAACCGATGTTAGAAAGTACATGTATTTCTTTAGTCATAGAGTTGTCAGGAAGTGGAATAGTCTGGAAAATGACGTAGTGGAGGCAGGAACCATACATAATTTTAAGACGAGGTTTGTTGAAGCTTATGGAGCAGGGAGAAAGAGAGGATCTAGTAGCGATCAGTGAAGAGGCGGGGTTAGGAACTATGACTCGACCCCTGCAACCACAAATAGGTGAGTGAGCACACACACACTCACACACACTCCCATATACACAACCTAGAGGATTGACGTACATTTGAAAAACTCGATAGGTGAGAGTACCTATCCAAATGTTTTCACTTAGCCGTGTATCTGCGGGCGTTGAGCTAAAGCCCTTAGGACCCCACTTTTTATTGTGGCTCCTGACACATTCTCACCTCGGTATCTCCTTCCTGTTCCTCCTTCTCCTCTTCTTCCTCTTCCTCCTCGTCCTCTTCCTCGTCCTCTGAGTCGACCTCAGAGCTGCTCTCAGACACATACACCTCCCCAGATCCGACCTTGGTGAAAACGTGAACGAACGCAAACTGCAAGAGGAAAAGGGAATCAAATGAGACGAAGTCTCCTACAAAATTTTAACTGGGATGAAGTTATAAGAGAATGCTACTACAATTATTACTACTATCACCATAACTGCGACTACTAAAGGAGGGCCTACCACTGCTCACTACTGTTATTACTACTGCTATTGCTATTACTACTGCTACTACTGGCGCTATAACTATTTTAATAATAAGTATTTATGAATTCATTTAAAAAAAATTATATAAAGATTTACACCATTAGATAAAAGGACCTTTAAATCTAAGGTGATTCCAGCTGACCTCAATGATGGTAGCGAAGATGAATCCATAGGAAAGCCACACGAAGAGATCCAAGGCAGTGGAGTAAGGTACTTTGGGTAAATCTGTTCTTGCCTCCAGCCCCAGGAAGGTCATGGTCAACACTGTTGTGATGCCTGTAGAAGGAGCCTCCTTCAGGGGGTATACCTATCTCCTATCTATGTCTCTCTTCTCTCAGTATATATATATATATATATTATATATTATATATAATATATATATATATATATATATATATAATATTATATATATAATACACACACACGAAGTGTGTGTGGGTATTTGTGTTTAAAGCCTCGTAGCTACACGAGGCTTGTTAAATTTAAGGCTGCTTGTAAACTGTCACCAGCTAAGAAATACTTTAATACCTAAAAGAGAAATTAAAGTCTCTCCATGTACACTGAGATACATCCTCCTTCGTGTAAAAGTTTGACACAAGTTGTTTTAGGCGTAAAGCAATGATTTAACCTAGGATAACTCAGTAAAGTCAGTGCGATTTATTTCCATCAAAGCCTTAATAACATAGCTTATATCAATGGTGCAAACACCGAGAAGTGTATATCTTCCAGTACATGTGCTCTGAGTGTTTATTTTGATCCCTATGACAGGGATTATAATATTCTTGACGGGTGGTGACAAGGTTACATGCAGCCTTAGTAACTTGACTATAGTCGATAGGTTGTGAGCCTAAATATCGACAATATCTGCTGAGGACTCCTTTAGCTACCAATAGTTCTTTCTGATGGGCTCAGGTTAAATGCTGGCACTGACCACTGACCTGGGTAAATAAGTTTAATACGATTATACACTAACCTGCAGAGATGTATCTGGCCACCGCCTTGGAGATTTATAGCTGGGCGCTGTCCCAGGGATGTTTCTTCATTAGTTAAGATAATTAAGTTAAACACTGACCTAGGGAGATACGGTCGGCAGTGGCCTCTCTGTTCAGCCAGAAGGAAACCCAAGAGAGAACCACAAGTAGAACACAGGGACCATACACCGTGATCATGAAGTTACCCATGTGTCGCTGAAGGTGGAAGCTAGCTAGCAGGGTCGAGAACTCCCCTGTCAGGCGAGGGAGTCAGCAGCAGCAATAACATCAGCAGCAATCGCAGCAGCAGTGGTAAAGGCAACCAACGTTGTAGTGGTAGTAGCCGCGTCAACAGCAGTAGAAGCACCAGGTCAGGGAGCAGACGTGTTGAGGGTTGCAAGGAGTGCACATTAGGGAATTCATTTAGTCATGCGCTACACCAAACCAGGAACTTGAAAAAATAAACCATCTGAACTCTGTAATGTTCAACAAAATACTAACGAGTCCTGTGTGTGTCCTCAACTACAACTGACAGAGGTATGTATGCTACAGTAATGTCTACGTATTTCTACAACCATGATGTAAATGACATAAATCATCAATAATAATAATAATAATAATAATAATAATAATAATAGTTTCTGGATGGTTACACTACTCTCGTAATGTTATGCGTTGTGATTAACTTGGTATTACAATATCCCCGAGTTCATGGTATGGTATGGGTCTTTCTGTAGGGTAACATGGCGAGGTAGGAGGTGCATTGTTAGAGGGTGTGTGGTGGGATATGGCGAGGGAGTGAGGGGGCGCATGGCGAGAAAGGAGAAAGTGCGGAGAAAATGGGGTGGTGAGCATAGAGTACACGCCATGCTAAACTGAGGTAAGATTTATATATTACGGGAAGTGCTGAACTCGGGCATGTAGGTCATTCAGAGAGCTAGCAGTGGTGGAGCCTCGACCCTTACATTCTCAGGCAAGCAGAAAGCTTGCTTTCCGACCGCTATGGGGAACATTAGGAACAAGCATAAGCTCTACATCGATTGTCAAAGTTACATACACCGAGAGGTATCTCTATATATACACTGAAAGTCTACTTTAATCCCCATTTTTAGGGATTAAAGTATCCTTGTCTGGTGGTCGTCAAGGTTACATGCAGCCTCGTGTTGTTGATTGTCTTGAAAAAAAAAATGGGGGGAATAAAAACGAGAACGAAATCAATGTGACCTACCTGAAGTTATCTCAAGTCGAAGCTGGTGTCCACTAGAGCCTTTGTGAGACCCTAACAATGGAAATCATAGCCACTATTCGGGATGCAAGAAGGAAAAGATACTGACATGATTCCAACAAGGTGTGCGCTGCATCACAGCTGGACACTGCTCTTATGGAGCTTACGTTAGAAGGCGTCGAGGAAGGCTGTTTATATTGAGAAGTTGAAGAGATTTTGCAGAATAACCTTTAAGTGTGACAACGTTTCGCTCTGTGTAGAACTTTATGAAGTCACAGAACGAATCGTTGTCTCAGGAGCTAGCTAGTTTTGCAACTGTCTTCTCACGCGGAGTCTTACCCAGAGCGAAGCGGTCGGAAGTAGCCTCGCGGTTAATCCAGAAGGCGACCCATGATAGGACGTTGATCAGGACGCATGGGGCGTACACCTGCAGGACAAAGTACCCCATACGCCGGCGCAGGTGTAACCACGCCACCAGCGTGGAATACACGCCTTCAGGAACCACCGGGAGGGAAGGCATGATGAAGGGGAATAATTATTACTGATAAAAATTAAGGGAGGCTGATCGCTAATCTCTCAGGAGTCATGCAGTCTTAGAGAATGACAGGTTTCCAGTTAAACAACGATTAGAGCCTTACCACAAAACACCACCAAAAAATTAAAAAACCGCGAACAAACCAAAAAAAAATAGATACGACACGTTTAGACCCTTTTACCATCATTTTATACACGGGAAATTTCCCAAAAATTAAAGAAGGGATACGGGGCGGGGTTTCGATTAGTTAAAGCCCGAAAAAGGTTTTTTTCATCTTATATTTGGTTGTAATTTTTCCCTTTCAGATAGGTGCTTTAATTGTAAATTTGTTCCACCAAATGCTGTGGTTTGTGGGGAATTTTTCCCACCCACAGTATTTGGGTTGGTCGGAATTTCAGCCTTTATTTGGGGGTTGGGTCGGAATTGTTCCAGCCACAGTATTGTGAGTTGGTGGGGAATTGTTCTAGCCACAAAATTGGGTTATTTTAAAATTTTTTCTTGCCAGATATTGGGGGTTTTTTGGGGAATTGTTCAGCCCGTATTGTTGGTTGTAATTTGTTCCAGTCAGGGTATTTTTTTTTACTTGTGAATTTTTTTTCGCCCTTTATTGTATTTTAACTTACAAATTTTTGCACCGGGAAAATTACAAATTTTTTTTAATTTTTTTGTAGCTACTACGTGGGTAAATTAAACGTGCAACCTTTTTAAAATTGGGTTAGTTGTAAACTTTTCGAACGGTATTGGGGGTTGGTAACTATTTCACATACGGTTTTGGGGGTAGTTGGGTTGTTTTTTTCCCCCGGCATGGTGGGTTAATTAAATTGTTCCACCACGCTTTTGTGGATTAGTTGAAAAATTGTTCCCCCAGGGAAATCGGGGGTTAGTCGTAAATTGTTCCGCCAGGGGTATTGGTATTATTTTTAATTAAGCCACAGTCGTAGTTTAAATTGTTCCACCCACGCATTATGATTATCTTCTTTTGGACAACGATCAGACATGTTTTAAATTGATAGGAACGTTCCCCAATTTATATTAAAAAACCTAAATTGGGGGGTAGCCTCGAGGCCGTAATTCATTCGGGGTTTTTAAAGCCTAGCGATTGTACCCCAGTTTTTAAAGGCTGCACAGTAACGTTTTCACCACAACAAGAGTATTTAATCTCTAAAAAAAGGGGATTAAAGTAAACTCGGTTTGTATTTTTTTTTAACGTTGGAAAGTTCAAATATTCAAAACGATTTTTTTTTAAAATTTATCTGGGAAACATAATGCACAGAATAGTGAATGTATTCATTTTTTACACAGTGTAGACCGGGTTGAAGTATAGCTACATTTTCCCCCTGCAACCACGTATTACACACCCCAAACCCACAAAAAAGGGGTACACATCACACAGGACCTTGCTTCGACCCTGCACAACATATGGGTAGTACATACATTCACATACACACACCGGGCCGGGAGCTAGAATCGCCTTTGCAACACTTTTGGTGAGCAAACCACACTTAACACACTCTGTGTTTCGACTCCTGCAACCACAATGGGTGGGTACAAAACCAAAACCTCAAGGCTCATCGTCCGGGAAAGGGTTCTCAAAGCCCGAGGCGTGGCTATGGGTCAAAATGAAGAGCATCAGGTCAGAAACGCTATGATACCTGGGCTGCGTTCCCCGGCCCCAAACGTCCCGTTAGTATAGGAAACTTTTGGCCGGGAAGATGTGTTAGTCATGGGGGGGGAAGAGACGAAGAAAGAATGAAAGAGGGGGGAAAAAACCCTCCCCTAGACAGGACCAAATACCAAGACCCAAGTTGGGGGGGCACGCTGTGTGTCCGGGGAAACGGGAGGTTCAGGGGGCATTGGCGTTTTCGTGACCTATAAGCAAGAGACAAGGATCTTGTGAATTGGGGCCCCCTTCTCTCTCTTAAGCTATCTTTTATCAATTTATCTATCCACACACACACTAAGGTGTGAATCGACCCCTGCAACTACATATAGACGAATAACAAACCCACCTGGATGAATATAGATTCTGCCTTTCTGATATGTCGATAAAATTTTTTTAGGGGGGGTTAGCAGGTGAACGTCTCCTTTTTGCCGTTTTAAATAAAACGTATCAGGCTCCAAAACTTCTCCGCACGCCACCGACAGAGTAAAACGCCTCATCCAGATCAAAACGCCACCCTTCATCCACCCACACTCCCGGAAGTAGCAACCCTAAATGGCTAATGGAAAAAGAAATTTGGGGAGAACGAACTTTTAGAGTAAGGGGGAGACACTGAAACGTGGGAGTACATTGGAAAAAGGGGATAAAAATGAGAAGGGGGGGAGTACATTGAGAGAACGTGGGGTACAGAAAACGGGAGACATTGGAGAAGTGGAGTACACTGAGAACGTGGGAACATTGAGAGAACGTGGGAGTACACGAGAACGTGGGATACATTGAGAAACTGGGAGTCCCTTGAAAACTGGAGTACACGAGAGAACGTGGGAGTACATTGAGAACGTGGGATAATTGAGAGAACGGGGGATACATTGAAAACGGGGGTACTTGAGGAACGGGGAGTACCTGAGAAAACGGGGGAGTACATTGAGAAGGGGGTACATGAAAAAACGGGGGGAGTACACTGAAACGGGGGAGACACGAAAAAACGTGGGAGTACTTTGGGAAAACGGGGGAGTACACTGAGAACGTGGAGTACACTGAAGAACGTGGGAGTACATTGAAGAACGGGGGATACATTGAGAACGGGGGAGTACATTGAGATAGTGGGAGTACCTGAGAACGGGGAGTACATTGAGAAACGTGGGAGTACATTGAAACGTGGGGTACTTTGAGAGAACGGGGAGTACATTGAGAGAAGGGGAGTACTTTGAGAGAACGGGGATACATTGAGAACGGGGGAGTACATTAAAGGAACGGGGGAGTCCATTGAAGAAAGTGGGGTACACGAAACGGGGGAGTACATTGGGGAAACTGGGAGTACATTGAGAGAACGGGGAAAGTACACGAAGAACAGGGATAATTGAGAAGGGGGGATACTGGACAATGGGGATTACTTGAGTACATGGGAGTTCGAGTAATAATCCCAAAAGTTTTGCGTGCCCCCTGGATATAAGATAAAAATCTCAAAGACCAACAGTACACGAGAAAACACTTTTATGACTCTCAATATTTTTTTTTAAATTTTCGCCGTTTTCCCCCCGACCGGGGCCTTGCCAAGGGGGGCCCGGCTTGGCTCCCTCCTGGGGTGTTGAGCCCTAAGTCTCCCCATGGGGGAGGCACAAGAAACCCCCTTCTTAGGGACCAAGTGTCCCCGGGCCTACCACATTCCCCCCCCCTAGGGGGCTCGTAGGGAGAAGCTGGCCTCTCTGGTCTGCCATCCCCCCCCGGGGGGATAATGGGAATGACGCTTGTGAAAACAAAACCCTAAAACCCCCCCCCCCGGGTTGAACCCGGTCATAGATTCAAAATCCAGCCCGTCGGTTAGCCCCAACCAGTACCCTGTTGACGGCATGAAGGGATTGAGCTAGAGTTGCACGGCCACCCACGGAGTTTTTCGTAAAAAAATTGCATTTGTGGTAAAAGAGGGCCCTGCTAACTTTCTATGGTGTAGAAATAACCTATTGTGAATCTTATTGTGGTAGCGGTCTAGGGGTAACGCGACGGGGTGGATTTGGATCTAGACCGCGGGGTTTAATCCCCGGGCCGGGGGATGGGTTTTGCTTTTGCATTACGATTTCTTGAGTCAGACAGTGTTTTGAGCTGTAAACCTTTGGTCAGGCACCCACCCTACCCCAGAAGGGCTGGGATGGGGTTTGATCCCCCCTCAATACTATTAAATTATGTACTATACAAAGTAATTTTTTTATTTAAATTTTTACAATTTTAAATTGTTTATAAGTTGTATTACCCATTTTCTGACAAACCTAAGTTACAAAAATTAATAAATAATTATAACATAATTTTTTAAAGGGGTGGAGGGGTAAGCCGGGGGAAGGCTTCGGGCAGATACCAAAGCTCCAGCTGTTGTCACACTGACAAGACCAGCCTCAGGGAAAAATTGTTTTTTCCCGCAAACCCCCACTTATTTAAAATTGTATTAAAAAATATATGAAACACGAAGGTTTACATTGGAAACACAGATATTTAAACATTTAGCTTATATATTTTGTTAAACAAGAAAATAAATTAAAACCCGGGGGACATGCAGCCTTTAAGACCCCTCGTAACTTGGATATACCGGAGAGAGTTCCGGGGGGCAACGCCCCCCCGGTCCCGGGCCGTAACAGGCCCATGGGGGATCAGTCCTGATAACCAGGTGTTTCTACTGTCGCACGTAAACCGACGTAAAACCCCCCCGGGTGGGCAGGGCCGACTTTAGGGGGCCTTCCAGTACCTGCTTGAAACTGCCAGGTTTTGGGAATCCCCCTTATGTTGTTGGGGGGCATTGAGCATCTTTGGGCCCCACACTTTTTTGTATGGGCCCTTTAAAGTGCTAGGACAACCCCTCTTTTCATTGGGGGATGGTGCACGTCTCCAAGTCTTTTGTTTCGTAGGAGGATTTTTGGGGGCAAATTCGGGATAGTCCCTCTGATTTCCAAGAAAATTTGTTAAGGCTTTTGGGCAACACTCAAAAATGTATATACCGAGAGTATCTTATGAATATTTCCTGGGGGTCTCACATACATAATTTATTCACCAGTGTTTTAGGGGTTAAATTTTTGTTTATGCAGTGACAGGTGAGTTGTACCTTAATGACCCTCGTTAATAGATAGGGTTCAAAAGTATCAAAAAATTTTCCCAAATATATTAGATATTATCCCTCCGATTTTTTTACATTTCAAAAATTCGTCGCTAATTTTGAAAAAAAAATCCACCATATTTTTAAAAACCAATCCCCAAAATCCAAAAAATCCCATATCAAAGGAATAAAAACGTCTGAAATTAGATGAATTATCAGCCAAAATTACGGGAAAGCTGCGTTCTTTGGTAATCAGCTTTTTTAAATAGGGAAATATTTAGAAATCCATAATAATATAAACTGAAGATTCATACGAATAATCCTACAAATCCATTTAAAAAATCCCCACGGTATAGCAATCCCACAAAAAAATTAAAATTTCCACGGGTTTTGCAAGGGTAAACCCTCCGATTACTAAAATGAATCCTAATTCTCCAGAACCCAAAATAATTTTTTATCTTTTGGTGTAGATTACTCAAAATTAGAAAAATACCTCTTTCCCCCTTTACCAATCCCTCCCTTGATTTTTACAGGGAGGGAACCCCCCGGCTCCTTGTGTTTATGGTTTTTTAGGGCCACTGGCAAATTACACCCTATCGACCCCCGGGTACCCCCCCCCAATCTGGGGGGCCCCCTTAATCTTTTTTTTTTAAAGCTCGTGTATGACCCCCTTGGGGAATTTTCGCTTTTTCCTTGAAGCAAGAATCGGTAATGCTCATTTTTAGGCTAAGGCTGTAATTGTGCTTCAGTCATTTCAAAAACCCAGCCCCTATTTAGGACAGTGCCAAAGAATGCTTGAATGTGAACAAATATTCCCGACAAAAGAATATGCCCCCAAAATTAAACTTTTACAGGATGATTTTAAGGGGTCAGGGAAAATTTAAAACGTGGTACAAATTAGCGTTAATGTAGGAACGTTTTGTAAAAGGAGCTTTTTCAATCATGATCAGGCTCCACACAAGCGAGCGTATGGAAAAAAAGCTTTTCTTCAATACGGCAATTTTAACCAGTGAGTCGAAGCAAACAAATCAATAGCGGGATAAGAGGGTTAGACACGAGACATACCTGCAGGACACTGAAAGGGGAAAAATGCCTGCAAGTCCTGAAGGAGGGGGGGTTGTGACGGGACCATCCTCTAAATAACACACCACACCCCAAACCGGGGTTTGGGGGGTTGAAGGAGGCTGAGTGGCAGGGAGTATCCAGTCTCGCGCTGTTCGTCAGTAAGCAAGATGGACTGATTAAATCGTCTTCACATCTCTACTGCCTCTGTATTAGACTGAAGAAGCCTACTGTGTAGAAGAAACGTTTCGGAATAAAGATACCTAACTGCTGCACATGTATTGTTCACCATTATCAAGACAAGTGTCTCCTAACACGGAGTTTTATCAGAAAGCCCCAGCATCGACTGGGTTTTACGAACAGCTTAAAAACAGAGTACCACTACCTACTAGAGCCCTAAGCTGATGATTAAGCACAGGCAGGTTTGCCAGAACAGGTCCTGGCCCGGGTCATCTCCATGTGGTATTCACAGGTTGAAGGCTGAAGAGTTCGCTGGAGAATATAACGACTACAGTCGCAGTAAGTTAATAGTTGTTAGCTCTAAAGTGGGCTGTAAGGAACAAGTTTTAAGACTGTCTAGAGGGCAAAAACTTTACAGTGCTCACCAGCAATAGCTCGTGATATATATATATATATATATATATATAAAATGGGGTCCACCTCTGGTGTAAATTGTGGGACCCTTAGCCTCGGAAAAGTGGATAAAAAGGCTTCAAGGAAGAATATTTGGATTTCTTCCTGAAGCCGTTTAAATATTCCACTTCCCCTACCACCCCATCTTCTCATTCCTTTTTTACCAATAGGTATATTTTATTACATAATATGGTACAGAAGATTTAAGAGATACATTGTTGATATAAAGATGGCATATACAGTACATGAGATGTGAGAGATACAAGTCTGTCTAGTACATATTGTTACGTGTTTGTCACTGATTATAATGCGAGAATCTCATCCAGCTCTTCAGAACTGGGCGCCTGCCCAAATCTCTCTCTCTCTCCTCTCTCTCTCTATATATATATATATATTTATTTTTATATATATATTTATATATATATATATATTATATATATATATATTTTATAAAAATATATATATTTTATATATATATGTCGTGCCGAATATGTAAAACTGGTCAATTAGCAAGAACTCATTTAAAATTAAGTCCTTTCTAAAATTTTCTCTATACATTTAAAGATATATTTTTTTCATTAATGTTGATGTAAAAATTTATAATTTTGCACCAAATGAACTTAGAAAACTTACCTAAACCTTATTATAACAAGCGCAATTTATTTTAGCCTAATCCAACTAAATATATTTTAGATTTGTTTACAATAATTTAATATTAAGCCCAAAAACAGTGAAATATATTTTTTCCGTTATGTTCAGAATGATTTGGCGAAATTATTGCATACACCAAATTTTCACTTGTCCTTATGGCAAATGAACGTTGATATTTAAGCCAAGATCGCAAGTTTTGTTTTTATTCGGCACGACATATAAAATAAAAATATATACATATATATATATATATATATATATATATATAATATTATATATATATATATATATATTATATATATAATATATATATACAGTAGTCCCTCGTTTTTCGTAATTTAATCCGTTCCTGGAGGAGCTACTATAAACGAAATTTACGATTTGCGAATAAATTTTCCCCATAAGAAATAATGTAAATACAATTAATCCGTTTTCTGACACTCAGAAGTATTAAAAAAAAAAAATTTTTTACATAAATATACATGTAGTACATAAACAATACAAGGGGAAATGAATGAATGAAACATTAACAGCATAACACTTACCTTTATTGGAGATTCTTCTTAGTGTATGGGAGACTGGAGGAGAAGAGATTGATTGTTACATTTTGGAAGGGTAATCCCCTGCCAGCAACACCTCAGCCAATTGCTTCTCTGGGTTGCTTCTCTTCTCTGTTTTCTTATTGCCACTGGACCACCTTGAGAGTCACTCTAGTCCTGTCTCGCAAAGTAACTGTGGAGAGAGCTCTTTTTCTGGAATCTCTTTAACACTTCCCTAAAATGGTACAAGACTTTGTCACTGTACATATTTCTCACCTTTACCACAGGCTTGGCACTAGGACTTTCTTTGGAGCCATGTAGCTTATTTAGTACTTGCAAGCACTAAAATGAGTGGAATATTATGAAATATTTCGTAGAGAAACTTGAGGGGACCTTCACTCACTGGTAAACAATGCCAGACTGGCTGGGTAGGAAGGCCTCCCCGGCTCACTGTGCGTACACGTCCCGGACGAACTACTATTCGCGAGTCAACCTATGAAAAGCGAGTTCATGTTTATACGAAAATACCCCTATGATTGGCGAAATTTACGATTGCCGAGAACTACGAAAAGCGAGGGACCACTGTATATATATACATATATATATATACAGTGGACCCCCGCATAGCGAACGCCTTGCATAGCGAACAATCCGCATAGCGAACGCTTTGTTCGCCCAAAATTTTGCCCCGCATAGTGGACAAAAAACCCCTTTACGACCTTCGTCCGAGACGCGTCCATTGTTTTTCCAGCCAGCCTCCGCGGTAACATTCAAGCAACACTCGAATATTTCGTATTATTACAGTGTTTTCGGTGATGTTTCTGGAAAATAAGTGACCATGGGCCCCAAGAAAGCTTCTAGTGCCAACCCTGTGGTAAAAGGGTGAGAATTAGTAGGAAATTAAAAAAGATTTTGAAGGGTTTGGGCTAACCCTGAGAAGCCTATGCCAGTTGTGGAATCCATTGTGCCTCTTCAAAAATTAAGGAAATGTGTGCACAGTGGGTTGAACTGAAAACCTTTATGGATGAAAATCACCCGACACAGCTGTTGCAAGCCGTGCTGGTGACTATTTCAATGACAATGTTATGGCCCATTTTAGAAAGTCTTGAAGGAACGGGAGGTACAGAGCTCTATGGAAGATTTGTTGTGCGACAGAGGTCCATGACTCTCAAGCTGGTCCTAGTGGAAATTAAAAGAAGAAGGGAAGAAACCCCGGAAAGGACTTGCTACCTCAAGTCCTAAGGGAAAGGGGGTTTCCCCCTTCTAAACACTAACACTCTCTCTCCCCTCCTCCCATCCCATCAATCATCACCAGATCTTCAATAAAAGTAAGTGTCATGTAATTGTGCATGCCTTTTTCAGTTGTGTGTACTAAAAATTAACATTTTTTTGTGGTAAAAAAATTTTTTTTTCATACTTTGGGTGTCTGCACGGATTAATTTTATTTCCATTATTTCTTATGGGGAAAAAATTTAAATTTGCATAGCGAACATTTCGCAAACGACCACCCTCTTGCACGGATTAAGTTCGCTATGGGGGGTCCACTTATATATATTATATATATAATATATATATATATAATATATATATATTTTAAATTTAACATATTATATATATAATTATATATATATATATATATTGTTTATATTATATATAATATATATATATATATATAATATATAATTTTATATATATAAGAGTGAGAGAGAGAAGATGCGTTGCTGGGATTTCTTTGTTTGAGTTCGATGTACATTTCGAGTCAGTAAGACAAAGGAAGAGCTTATGGTCTTCGGGCAGATGACCAAAAGCTCCAGCTGCGGGGCATCATGGACTAAGACCCATGTCCGAAACACTTGCTCTAAATTTTCCCGACAAACCTACCTACCTAACCTAAGCTTATGGAGTTTGTGTCTGGGGAAGGGATGTCAATGCTCAGGAGACTTACCTTATCCATCTCAGAGATTTGGCTCTTGTTTCGGACTTCAAAGTCGTTTTCCACGAGGGGGCCCCACCTGCAAAAAGGCAGAGAATGCCATTTGGGTAATAAAACTTTTGAGATCCCAAACCACGTCCCCCCCACCAAATAGCGTGACAAAAATAGTGAATCAATTTTCCCTTTTAACCCACTGAACGAAGTGCGAAGTTATCCAAGTGAAAATGCCCTGTGAAAAAACTGTAACATCCCCCCCCTTTCTTTCAAGTACACCCCTGTTTTCCCAAACCCCTACAGAATCCCCAATTTACAAAACCCCTGTACTTCAAAAACTTCCAGTCAAAAATTCCTCGCCCCACCAAATTTTCAGACACTGTTTTCCCCAAATTTCAGAGCCACAGCTTAAAACCCCCCCTTAAAGGGGTACAGAAAAACTGTACGCCCCACTTCCGACCCCAAATTTCCCCCAACCCCCCTTCCCGAGTACAGACACTGTACTTCTCACTTCCAAAAAGCCAAAACCTTCCCCAACCCCCTTCAGGGGGTTACAGACACTGTACTTCTCATTTTTCCAGAGCAAACTTTCCCAACCCCCCCTTTAAAGGTACCCCCCCCACTGTACTTTCCCCATTTTTCCAGAGCCACAACTTCCCCAACCCTCCTTCAGAGTACAAAAACTGTGCTTTCATTTCCAGAGCCAAAATTTTCCCCCAAACCCTTTTTCAAGAAACAGACCCTGTACTTCTCACTTCCAGAGCCCCCCAAACATTTTCCCCCAAAACCCTCCTTCAGGTAAAACACTGTCTTCTCATTCCCAACCCCAAAATTTCCCCCAAACCCCCCCTTCAGGTACAGACCCCTGTGCTTCTCATTTCCCAGAGCCACAATTCCCCCAAACCCCCTCCTTCAAGTTCAGACAACTGAAATTCCCCATTTCCCAAGCCACAATTTTCCCCCAACCCTCCTTCAGAGAAAGACACGGGCTTCTAAATTTCCAGACCCCACAATTTCCCCAAACCCCACCTTCAGATAAAAACCACTGTACTTTCACTTCCGGGGCCACAATTTCCCCCCAACCCTCCTTCAAGTACGGGAACACTGTACTTCTCATTTCCCAGAGCCAAAATTTCCCAAAACCCCCCTTCAGATTTCAGAAATGTGTTTCTCACTTCAGGCCCCCAACTTCCCCAACCCTCCCAGAGTACAGACACGTATTCTCATTTTCCAAGCCAAAACCCCCCCCAAACCCCCTTTTCAGAGAAACAGACACTGGCTTCCATTTCCGAGCCACAATTTTCCCCAACCCTCCTTCAGATTTACGCACTGTGTTTCTCATTTCCAAAACCACAACTTCCCCAAACCCCTCTTCAGAGTACGCCCAAAACTTGTTTCTCATTTCCAGAGCCACAACTTCCCCAACCCCCCTTCAGAGTACGGGACACTGGGGTTCTCACTTCCAAGCCCAATTCCCCCAAACCCCCCTTAGAGAAACAGCCGTGTTCTCACTTCCAGAGCCCAATTTCCCCCAACCCTCCTTCAGATTTACGACACTGTACTTCTCATTTCCCCAAGCCACAATTTTTTTAAACCCTCCTTCAGAGTAAGACACTGTGCTTCTCACTTCCAGACCCAAACAATTTCCCCCAAACCCCTCCTTCAGAAAACAGACACTTTTGCTTCTCATTCCCCAGAGCCCACAATTTCCCCCAACCCTCCTTAATCAGACACTGTGTTTTCCCCTTTCCCAAAGAGCCCCCAATTTCCCCAACCCCCCTTCAGAGTAAGACACTATTCTCATTCCAAGCCACAATTTCCCCCAAACCCCCCTTTCCCAAGTCCCAAGGACCCCTTTTACTTCTCACTTCCAAAAGCCACAATTTCCCCCAACCCTCCTTAAATTACAACACGGTACTTCTCATTTTCCGGGCCCTCCTCTCAAAAAGTTTCCCTAAAAGCATTTAAAGGCTCTTGTCAAAAATTTAAACCCCTGTCCTATTTTTTCCCCTTGGGAGCAAAACCCACATTTTCCTTGTTTTCAGAAATGAGTGATTGGTGCACTCGAGTGACAAAGCCTTCACTTGAGTGAATAACCCCCCTTTACTAAATTTATCACCTCATTAGAGAGTGCAATTCCTCGCAAAACCCAAACCTAACCCCCAAAAAAACAAAAGGGGCGTACTTCTGGTCGAAAACCCTTTCAATAAATTGTCCAATAGTTTGGAGATTTTCTTAAAGGGAGTGATCTGTCGAACCCCTCCTGACCGGGGAGAAAGAAAGAGAGAGAGAGAGAGAGAGGAGAAAAGAGGGAGAAGAGAGAAAGAGAGAGAGAGAGAAAAGAGAAAAGAGAGAGAAGAGAAATTAAGTGACTGAGGGGTTTTTTAAAAAATTTCTCACCAAAAGCGGTAAAAGGAAATTTTTAAAAACAGTTTTATTTTAAAAGTTTAAAATAAATTTATTATATTTTTAATTTCTGATTTTTTCATTTACCCAAAGAAATCAAAATTAACCCACCAACACACACACACACACACACACACACACACACACCCCCACACAACCCACACACACACAACACAGGATAAGGTGCTAGCCAGCCCTCCCCGAAGGGGGGTAAGCGGGAGAGCCCTGTGTATTCTTGGGAAAACTTTGCGGGCCCTTATACCGCCCTGTAGTTAAGAGAGGTCAAAAAAGGGCCAGAAAGTTCTTGCAAGGTAAAGGGTAAGGTAAAAGAAAGATCAAAAAAGGGTTTTCATTATTATCACGGGCGTTATTTTACAAAGATATTTTCCCAGAGAGTTTTTTAACCACGTTTTTTTATAAATATTTAAAAACCTAGGAAAATACGAGGACATATTTCGATCCGGGGAAAGGAGAGGGGCAGCTCAACCCCCGGGGATCAAGGGGCCCTTTCCCCCCCAGCATCGACTCACCTAAATCACGTGAAGATCAGCCAGCCGAGGCCCTTTATTTGGGGCCGCCGTAGGGTTAAGCAGGAAGCAACAGAGACCAGGGAAGGAAAACAGTAGGTTAAAGGCTCCTGGGTCCCCTTCCCTCTCTCGCACCTAAAATTCTGTAACCAAAAAAAACACTAGAGGTCAAAATTTTTTTTATTTTAAAGTTTTGACCATTTAAATTGGATGGGTTTTTAAGGGGGCCCAAAGCCCCGGCGGCCCGGGCCGTGACCCAACCTCGTCGAGCTTAAATTTAAAATATTATTTGATGTTTTTCCCCCCGGTGGAACTTTACTTTGGGGTTTTTTTTCGAAAGTTTTCGCCAAACGGAACTTTTTCAATTATCTACCCTTTTTCTCCCGGGGGAGTTTATTAAAAACACCTTTTTCGCAAAAAAACGTAAGGAATGGTAGAGCCTCGTTTTCTTTCGGTTTTGGGCTTGATAAATTTAAGCTGTTTGGGGGGGGCTTCCCTTAAATTAAAAAAAATTTTTGGGGGGCAACAACTGCTTACATGGCCAAAAATGTGCGTAAAAACCCAGGATTAAAACAGGAAAAAAAAAGACAATGTAACTTTTTTCCATATTTGAAACCCCGTTTTCCCCCCACGGAATTTATTAAGTCAATAAAGTCACCTGTTTTTTACCCTCAGAAAAGAATTAAACTCTTTTCTGTATTTTAAATAAGAGAAAGGTTTTGAAAAGGGCACGTAAGAAACACTATAACTTTTTAATTTGAAAAAAGTTTCGGTCCCGGGGCCTTGTTACTTTAAAAATACAGAGGTAAAAAACAGGAAAATAAGGCGGGGAGTGAATGTGGGCGCACGTGACCTGAGGGGGAAAATCTTTAAAAACATAAGAATGGAGGAACCCCGGGAGGGAAAGGGCCCACGGGGCCCCGCGAGGGAGGTTCCATTCTTTTTTCTTATGACATTCCTAAAGGGCAAAGTGCGTCACATCTCACTCTCCGCCTATAATATAATGCTTTTTTACCTCTGTATGTTTTGAAGTGATTTAAAAGGCCCATCCCAAACTTTTTTAATAAAAATGTTATAGTGGGTTTTTTTTTTGTGTCTTCCCAAACCAAAATTATTTTATTATTCCCCCGAAGATATAACTTTCTAATATAAAGTATAAATGAAGATACTAAACGCCCGAAAACTTTCACAGGTCTCATTGTAAAATAAAAACCGAAAGGCAATATATCTCCCGTGGATAAAACACAAAAAAGTGTACTGTCCAGTGAATTTCACATGTTCAAGGGGCCCGGTCAAAATTCTGAATATTCTTTATATGTCACGAGGAGATCAAAAAAAGGTTAATAAGTCAATAAAAAAAATTTAAACAGGGATCAATCAAGAGTTTTTGGAAAAGCCCTCATAATTTCCCCCAAATCACATGAGCTGCAAAAAAAGTAGGAAGCTGGGACAAATAGGTTTTCCAACACCGGTGATCAAAAGGGTCAAAGCCCTGATTTAAAAAAAGGTTCAACCATTTTCCCAACCCCCTCATAATCACGTTCAATTTTTCCTAGACACGTTCAACCCCCTACAATTTAGGGTTTAAACCCCTCCCAAAATCCCCGTTCAATCCTCCTAGACCCGTTAAAAAAAACCTACAATCACCGTTTAACCGTCCTAAAAACACGTTTAACCCCTAGGGCCCCCTTTAACCCCCCCAAAAATCAGTTCAAAACCCTCCTAAAATCACGTTTCAATCCTTTTTAAAACAGAAATTTAACTCTCCTAAAATCCATTTCAAAGGCTTATTTTCATTTTAAACAAAAAATCTTTGTTCACGGAGGAATTTAAAAGGGTCAGAAATTTTTTGCAGATCTGCTTTAAAAACAAATTGGATTGAAACTATTTTTAAAGAGTATTTTTAATCTTCCGTCTCTGGCTTTGAGAAAATGAGAGGGAAATGGGGGGACCGGCTCCGGGAACAGCGTCCGGAACCTTTGAAAATTATTTTTAACCCCAATTTTTGGTGTTTCAGTGTACTGTTTTTAATGTATAATATAAACGAATCCCCGAAAACTGCCTTGTTTATTGTGTCGAAAACCCCTGTTTAATTTTGGTTGGAAAACTCTCTCTCTCCCCGTTCTCTCCTCTCTCTCTCCTGGCCCTTTTTTAAAGTTTGTCAAAACCCGAAAAGGTTTACTAGGTGGAGGTTTCAGCTGTGGGCCCAATCCAAGGGACTTTTCCCCTTGTTTGGGGGTCTTTCAAATTTCAATCACAACCCAAAATTCCAAAACAAAATGGTTTAAAAATTCCCTGGATGATCACCTGAAAATTTTTCCCCAATTCTTCCCAAATCCCAAAATCACGCATAACCTCTTTTTTTAACACATTCCCCCTAAAATTTTTTTTTTTTCCTGTTCGATTACAAGACTTCAAAATGTATATTTCTTTTTTAAGATGTAGTAGATTTGGGTGTTTTTTTAAGTGTTTTTTAACTGGATTTTGATATATGGCTCCCTCACTATTCTGTTTTTGTGTGACTTTGTAATGACCCAAATCGGCCCCGAAAACGTCGTCGTAAGCTCCTCTTCCAAATTTGTGGTTTTTTTGGTACTGTTCCAGCAGGGTTTTGTGGTTTTTGGTTTTGAATTTAACTTTTGCGATATTTTTGGGGGCCTTCTGGAATGCTCTGAGACAATTTGTGAGAAATTTTTATTTTTGGCTCTGTTGCCGTATGGGTTTGGAAAAATTCCCCGTGGAGCATGGAAAAAACACCCGCTTGTCGACATCCGTGGCTGTAAACATATTCCTGCGGTAGCCATGGAACAAAAACCGTTGTCGAATCCCCGTGCTTATCAATATTCCTGCTGTAGCCATGAGAAAACATGCTTGTCCACCCGTGGGTTTTATCAAAATTCCCGCTCGTGCCCTGAGAAAACACCTGCTTGTCGAATCCGTGGCTGTATCAATTTCCCGCCGTAGCCCTGGAACAAAAACCTGCTTTTCGACATCCCTGGCTGTAAATATTCCTGCTCGTAGCCATGGACAACACCTGTTTTCCCACACCATGGCTTATCAATATAAAAATCGAGGAACAGTGGGGAAGACAGCAGAAGAACTATTAGAAAAGGCGAGGGAACAGCCCTCAGCCCTTTTAGGTGGTGAAGAGTATGAGTCTTGAAAGGGTATGTAGCTTAAAGGGGATCGTATCTTTAAGAGTACGGGTTTTGGTTGTGTTTAAGATATCGTAGTCTTAAAAAGGGATAGTAGTCTTAAAGGGTATGGGTCTTAAAGATCGAGTCTTTTAAAGAATAGTTTTTAAAAGTATCGTATCTTAAGAGTATCGTAGTTTAAATATCGTAGTCTTAAAAGTATCGTAGTCTTAAAAGTATCGAAATCTTAAGGTATCGTATCTTTAAAAGTATCGTAGTTTAAGAGTATCGTAGTCTTTAAAAGATGAGTTTAAAGTATCGTAGCTAAAAGTATCGTTGTCTTTAAAAGTTCGTGGTCTTAAAAAGTATCGTGGGGCTTAAGTTTCGTGGGCTTAAGAGTACGTAGTCTTAAGAGTTCATATCTTTAAGGGTTCGATTCTTAAAGGGGTTGTAGTTTAAAGAGTATCTGGTCTTAAAGTATCGTATCTTAAAAATCGTAGTCTTAAGAGTTGTAGTCTTAAGATATCTAGTTTAAGAGTTCGTAATTTAAGAGTATTGTAGTCTTAAGAGTATCGTGGTTTAAGAGTTTCGGGTCTTAAAGTTTTTGTGGGGCTTAAGGTATCGTAGTTTTTGAGTATCGTGTTTAAGGTATGTAGTCTTAAAAGTTCGTAGTTCTTAAAAAGATCGTAGTTTAAGACTATCGTAGTTAAAAGGGTTGTGTTTAAATTCGTCGTCTTAAGATACCGTGTTTAAGATTCGTAAGTCTTAAGGTTGTAGTCTTAAAAGTATCGTAGTTTAAGGTATCGTAGTCTTAAGGGTAGTGTCTTAAAGGGTATCGTAGTTTAAGAGTTCGATTTAAAGGGCGTAGTTTAAGAGTACCCTGTCTTAAAGTATCGTGGGTCTTAAAAGGTATCGTAGTCTTAAAAGGGATCGTATTTAAGAGTATGAAATCTTAAAAGTATGTAGTCTTTAAAAGTATTGTGGTCTTTTAAAATATCGTAGTCTTAAGAGTATCGTAGTCTTAAATATCGTGGCTTAAGAGTTCGGTCTTAAGAGTATCGTTGCTTAAGGTATCGGTCTTAGGTATCGTAGCTTAAGAGTATGTAGTTCTTAAAAGGGTTCGTAGTTTAAGGTTCGTGTCTTAAAGTATCGTATCTTAAAAGTATGTGTTTAAGAGTTATCGTATTTAA
>NC_069429.1:1449864-1469435 GCF_026875155.1 Cherax quadricarinatus | reverse complement strand
ATAAACCGGTTTGGTGTGGTGTGTATATTTAGAGGATGGTACCGTCACTACCTCCTCCTTCAGGATCTTGCAGGCATTGTCTCCTTCAGTGTCCTGCAGGTATTGTCTCGTGTCTAAGCCCTCTTATCCGCTATTGATTGCATTGCTTCGACTCACTGGTTGAAATGCCGTATTGAAGAACAAGCTTTTATTTCCATGACGCTCCGCTCTGTGTGGAGCCTGATCATGACTTGAAAAAGCTCTCCATTTAGCGAAACGTTCCCTACATTAACGCTAATTCTGTGGCCCGGTGGTCTGGTGGCTAAAGCTCCCGCTTCACACACGGAGGGCCCGGGTTCGATTCCCGGCGGGTGGAAACATTTCGACACGTTTCCTTACACCTGTTGTCCTGTTCACCTAGCAGCAAACAGGTACCTGGGTGTTAGGCGACTGGTGTGGGTCGCATCCTGGGGGACAAGATTAAGGACCCCAATGGAAATAAGTTAGACAGTCCTCGATGACGCACTGACTTTCTTGGGTTATCCTGGGTGGCTAACCCTCCGGGGTTAAAAATCCGAACAAAATCTTATCTTATCTTATCTTATCTTACCACGTCTTAATTTCGCTGACTCCTTAAAATCATCCTGTAATAGTTTAACTTTCGGGCATCATTCTTTTGTCTGGAATATTTGCTTCACATTCAACGCATTCTTCTGGCACTGTCCTGAGATACGGCTGGGTTTTGAAATGACCTGAAGCACAATTACAGCTCTTAGCCTATAAATGAGCATTACCAGATTCTTGCATTCAAGGAAAAAGCGCTAAATTCCTAAGGGGTCATACACCGAGCTTTAAGAAAAAAGATTAATGTGGCAACCACAGAATTGAGGACAGGGGGTACCCTGGGGTCGATACGGTGTAATTTGCCAGTGGCCCTATAAACCATCAACACGAAGGAGACCGGGGGTTCCATACCTGTGAAAATCAATGGAGGGACTCCTGGTGAAGGTGAGGAGGTATTTTCGTCTAAGCTTTGAGTAATCTCACACCAGAAGATGAGAAAATGATATTTTGGGTTCTGGAGAATTAGGATTCATTTTAGCTAAATCTGGAGGAGTTTACCCTTGCGAAATCCGTGGAATATTAATTTTGTGGGATTGCTATACCTGCTGAGGGATTATTCCAATGTATTCTGTAGGATTATTCGTATGGAATCTTCAGTATTACTATTATTATGGATTCTACTGAATATTTCCCTATTTATTAAAGCTGATTATTCCTAAGAACGCAGCATTCCCATGGATTTTGGCTGATAATTCATCTAATTTCAGACGAATTATTCCTTTGGATGACTGTGGATTTATCTGGATTTTGGCGGATTATTTTTAAGAATACTGGTGGATATTTTTTTCATAATTAGCGACGAATTTTTGATAATGTAAAAAAAAGTCGGAGGGATACATATCTAACATATTTAGGAAATTTTGATGAGATTTTGAACCCAATCTATTACACGAGGGTCATTAAGGCTACAACTCACCTGTACACTGACATCAACAATAATTTAATCCCTAAAACACTGGCTGAATAAATATATGCATGTGAGTACCTGCAGGTATATATACATAGAGATACCTCTCAGCGTATATACACTATTTGAGTGTTGTCCAAAGCCTATCAACTATATACTTGGAATATCCTAGAGCAGTGGTTCCCAAACTTTTTCAGCTTGTTACCCAATTTAATATGCCACATAAAGCATGTTACCCCTTTCACAAAATGTTGTTATTATTGATATATATGGCTAAACGTGAACGTATACAGCCTCGCATACTCTGCTAATCCTAGCAAAACCATTGAAAACGTAAGAACCACACATACATTATATATAAAATTAATAATAGCTACAAATTCACAGTAATAGTGGGTAAATACTAACTATATACTGCACAGGGCAGTACACATACATACCAGCTTATGTCTACCTCGGCTGATGCTCACAGATAAACTGACAGTGGGGAAATAGAGGCAGCCTCAGGAAGTGAGTGACGCGTACTGGACAGGTCGATCTGGGCTACTGAGTGACTTTTGTCCTGAAGCATACTTGTCAAAATACTTTTGGGTTTCCACACACTTAGCTATATATTTCTTCTTTTCTAATACTGTATATTAGTTTTTGATGTTTATTGTTATTTGGTTAACTTTATTACTTACTTATAATAGGTTTACTTTACAACTTTATATACTAAGACAAAGTTAACAATAATCCTCATACCGGGTACCGCATTGTTTTCTTGATTTTCAGAATTCATAACTTTTTTTCTGTCACCCCTCCATTACCCCCCAAAAATGGTTAAATTACCCCCAGGGGGTAATTTACCCCCAGTTTGGGAACCACTGTCCTAGAGGGACTAGTACCGAACTTGTACCCGAAAATCACTCACTACGAAAGCAAAAGACTTGGCAGACGATGCAACATCCCCCCAATGAAAAACAGGGGTGTCACTAGCACGTTAAGAGACCATACAATAAGTGTCAGGGGCCCAAGACTGTTCAACTGCCTCCCAGCATACATAAGGGGTATTACCAATAGACCCCTGGCAGTCTTCAAGCAGGTACTGGACAGGCGCCTAAAGTCGGTACCTGACCAGCCGGGCTGTGGTTCATACGTCGGTTTACGTGCGACCAGCAGTAACAGCCTGGTTGATCAGGCACTGATCCACTATGAGGCCTGGTTACGGACCGGACCGCGGGGGCGTTGACCCCCGGAACTCTCTCCAGGTATACTCCAAGTATACGAGGGTCATTAAGGCTGCATGTCACCGGGTTTAATTTAGTTCTGTGTTTATACACTAAGATATATAAGGCTCACATGTTTAAATATCTGTGTTTACATTGTAAACCTTCAGCTGTTTCATATATTTTTTAATACAACTTTAAGTAAGGTCAGGTTTGTCAGGAAACAAGACAAGTATTTCCTGAGGCTGGTCTTAGTCATGTGATGACCACAGCTGGAGCTTTTGGTCATCTGACCGAAGCCTTCCACCGGCTTACCCCTCCACCCCTTTAAAAATTATAGTTATAATTATTATATTAATTATTTGCAACTTAGGTTTGTCAGTAAATAGGTACATACAACTTATAAACAATTTATATTGTATAAATTAATATAAAATATTGATCTTCTGTATAGTACATAATATTAATAGTATTGAGAGGGATCGACACCATGGCCAGCCCTTCTTGGGTAGGGTAGGTGCCTGAGCCAGAGCTTACAGCTCACAACACTGTCTAACTCAAGAAATCGTAATGACACGATTGCAAACAAACCATACCCCGGCCGCGATTGAACCCGCGGTCATAGTCTCAAAACTCCAGCCCGTCGCGTTAGCCACTGGACCAGCTAGCCACAATAAGATTCATCCAACTAGGTATATTTCTACACCATAGGAAGGTTAGCACAGGCACCTCTGTGACCACAAATGCAAGTTTTTACAGACGAATCTCCAGCTAGCGTGGCCGTGACGAACTCTAGCTCAAGTCCCTTCACTGCCGTCAACATGTGGCTAGCTGGTCTAGTGGCTAACGCGACGGGCTGGAGTTTTGAGACTATGACCGCGGGTTCAATCCCGGCCGGGGGTATGGTTTGTTTCACAACACTGTCATTCCCATTAGTCCCCTTGGGGCGGGGCTGGCAGACCAGAGAGGCCTAGCTTCTCCCTACGAGCCCCGTGAGGGCGGGGAATGTGGCTAGGCCTGGGGACACTTGGTCCCTAAGATGAGGAGCTACTTGTGCCTCCTCCCATGGGAGACTTAGGTCTCAGACACTCCCTAGAGAGGGAGCCAAGGCCGGGCCACCACTTGGCAAAGGCCCGGTCCGGGAGAATACCGGCGAATATTAAAAAAAAAAATATTGAGAGTACATAATAGTTTTTTCAGCTCGTGTATAGTTGGTATTTGTATTATTTTTTTATACCCCAGGGAACCGCAAAACCTTTAGGATTAGTACTGAACTCCCATGTACCCCAAACAATCCCACTTTGTACCTTGATTCCCCTTCCCAAAAAAGTATTTTCCCCGTTCTCCATGTACCCCCGTTCTCTCAATGTATCCCATTTCTCTCAATGTACCCCCCATTCTCTCAATGTCTCCCACTTCTCTCAATGTACCCCCACTTTTCTCAGGTACTCCACTTTCCTAAATGTACTCCCATTTTTCTCTCAATGTACCCCACGTTCTCAATGTCCCCACGTTCTCTCAAGACCCCACGTTCTCAATGTATCCCATTTTCTCTCAATGTACCCCCACGTTCTCAATTACTCCCCGTTTTTCTAAATGTACTCCCCTTCTCAATGTACCCCCCATGTTCTTCAAGTACTCCACGTTCCAATTACTCCCATGTTCTCTCAGTGTACTCCCACGTTCTTAAATGCTCCCCGTTCTTCAATGTACCCACGTTCTCTCAAATGTACTCCCACGTTCTCTCAATGTACCCCCCCGTTCTCGTGTATCCCATTTTCTCCAATTACCCCCCACTTCTCTCAATGTACTCCCACGTTCCAATGTACTCCCATTCCCCAAATGTACTCCCACGTTCTCTCAATGTACTCCCACTTCTCTCAATGTACCCCAGTCTCAATGTACCCCCACGTTCTCTCATGTACTCCCACGTTCTCAATGTACCCCACGTTCTCCGTGTGCCCCACGTTCTCAATGTACCCCCAGTTCCAATGTACTCCCACGTTTCAATGTACTCCCACGTTCTCTCATGTACCCCCACTTTCTCTCATGTACCCCCCACTTCTAAATTGTACTCCCCTTTTCTCAGTGTACTCCCATTTCTCTAAATGTACTCCACTTTCGTGTCTCCCACTTATCTCAATGACAGTTTCCACATGTACTTTTTCCATTCCCCACCTATTCTATGGATTGCTATTTCCCCGGCAATCGGGGTGGAAAGGGCGCGTTCTCTGATCTGGATGAGGCGTTCACTCGCCCCGGGTGGCCGTGCTGGAGAAGCTTTGGAAGCCTGATACGTTCTTTTAAAAACGGCAAGAGGATACGTTCACCTCTAACCACCCCTAAAAAATTTTATACGCCTATCAGAACGGCAAAATCCTATATTATCCAGGTGTTTTTGTTTTCGTCTATATGATTGCGGGGGTCGATTCACACTTTTAGGTGTTGTGGAAGAAAAAATTAGAAAAATAGATAGCTTAAGAGAGAGAAGGATGCCCCAATCTCCAAATCCTTTTTCTTGCTTACAGGTCACATAAACCCCAAATGCCCCATGAACCCCACGTTTTTCCCCATGGACACGCAGCGATGCCCACCAGATTGGATCAGTATTTTTTGGCCCTATGCCTGGGTTTTGTTCTTTTCCCTCCCCCCCTTTCTTTCCTTCTTTTGCCTTCCTCCCTCCATGACTAACACCATCTTCCTGGCCCAACATTTTATTACTACACGGGACTCGTCCGCGGGAAAACGCACCCAGGCAGGTATCAAGCGTCTGACCGAGCTCTCTCATTGCCCTCATAGCCACCCCCCCGGGTTTTGAAAACCCTTACAGGACAGCAGGTAAACCTTTGAGGTGTGTGGTATTCCCCACCTATAGGGTTGCAGGGTCGAAGCAAGCAGTGTGGTTTTTATGTGGTGTGTGCCCCCAATTTGTGGTTGCAAAGTCGATTTAGCTCCGGGCCCCGGGTGTTTATGGAATGTGTACTAAACCCAAGTTGTTGGGGAGTCGAAAAAGGGTCCTGTGTGTAGTGTACTCGCTTATATGGGTTGCAGTGTGTTACAAAAGTGGTTGCAGGGGAAACTTTAGAATACTCCTTACACCAGGCTATCACGGGTTAATAAAAATAATACACTTCACATTTTCTGGCACTTTATGTCTTTTGAAAAATTTTAAAAAAAAAATCCGTTTTGAAATATATTAAAACTTTCTCAACGTTAACACACATACAAGCCGAGTTTACTTTAATCCTTATTTAGAGTTTAAATTCTTTTGTCGCTGTAAAACGTTACTGTGCCCTTAAAGACTGGGAACAATCGCTAGCTTTAAACCCGTAATGAATTACGAGCCTACAGGCTACCCCACAATTAGCGTTTAAAATAAACGGGGAAAAACTTTCCATAATTGAAAACAGTCATACTTTGTCCAACTAAATAAGTCTAATGCCGTCTGGAAAAATTTAAAAATCACAGTACTGGGGCTTGAACATTTAACAAAAAAATACACATACCGGGGCGGGAACAATTCACGATAACCCACGATTCCGGGGTGGAAAAATTTACAATAATCCCAATAGCGTGGCTGGAAAAAATTTTATATCTAACCCCCATCCGGGAAAAAAAACAATCCACAACTAACCACATCCGTATGTAAATATTACCAACCACAAACGTTGCTGCAACAGTTCACAAACTAACCCTTTTTAAATAAGGGTTTTGCAGCAGTTTACATCCACCCACAGTACTGTAGCTAAAAAAAAAATAAAATAACTTGTAATCCCGGGGGCTGAAAGTTTTCGTAATCCCCTACAATACCATGGACGAAAAAAATACAAGAAACCCAAACAATCCCGGACGGGAAAAATTCACAACCAACAATACCGTGGTAGAAAAATTTCCCAAAAAACCCACAATATGTGGCAAGAAAAAATTTACAACTAACCCAAAATCGTGGCTAGAACAATTCCCGACCAACTCACAATACTGTGGGGGGAACAATTCCCGACCCCCCCCAAAATTTAATGGGGGAACAATTCCCCCACCAACCCACATATGTGGCGGAACAATTCCCGACCAACCAAGCACTTTGGCTGGAAAAATTTCAAAATTTAACGCCACAATCGTAAAAAGGAACAAATTACAACCAATTTTTAAAAAAGAGAAATAGCCTTTATCGGTTTAACAAATGAAACCCAGCCCGTACCTTTTTAAATTTTTGTGGAAGGGCCTGGTATATAAATGAGGTAAAAGGCTCTAATCGTGTCGAAACTAACGAAACCTTTTCTCAAAGCTGCATGACTCCTGAAATTAGCGATCACCCCCCTTAAATTTTTATCAGTAATAATTATTCCCCTTTTCAGCTTCCCCCCGGGGTTCCTAAAGGGCGTGTATTCCACGCGGTGGGTGGTACCCTGCCCGCGTAGGGGGTACTTTTCCTGCGGGACGCCCCATGCGCCCCGACAACGCCTATCATGGGTCCCTTCTGGTTTAAACCGCGAGGCTACTTCCGCCCGTTTCGCTGGGGTAAACCCGCGGGAAGACATTGCAAAACTAGTAGTCCGGGGACAACATTCGTTCTGTGACTTCAAATCTACACAAGCGAAACGTTGTCACATTTAAAAGGGTTTTATTTTGCAAAATCCTTCAGCTTTCATATAAACGCCTTCCTCGCGCCCTCTAAGAAGCTCCAAAAGACGGGGCCCCAGCTGTGAGCAGCGCACACCTTTTTGGGAATCATTCAGTATCTTTTCCTTTTTGCACCCCCAAATAGGGGCTATGATTTCCATTGTTAGGGTCCCCAAAAAGGGCTCTAGGGAACCAGCTTCGATTTGGGAATAACTTCGGGTAGGTCACTTGATTTCGTTCTCGTTTTTTTTCCCCCCCCAATTTTTTTTTTAAAGACAACAACAACACGGGGCTGCATGAAACCCTTTGACGCCACCAGAAAAGGATACTTCAACCCTAAAAATGGGAATAAAGTAGACTTTCAGGTTAATAGAGATCCCCCCCGGTAGTAACTTTGACAATCGTGTAGAGCTTATCTTTTTCCCAAATGTTCCCCATAGCGGTGGGGAAAGCAAGTTTTCTGCTTGCGGGAATGAAAGGGCGGGGGCTCCACCACTGCAGTTTCTTGAATGACCCATGCCCGAGTCAGCACTTCCCGAAAAATATAAATCTTACCTCATTTTAGCATGGCGTGTCCCTTTGCTCACCCCCCATTTTCTCCGACTTTCTCCTTTCTCGCCATGCCCCCCCCCTCACTCCCCGCCATATCCCCCCACACCCCTCAAACAACACCCCTATCCCATGTTACCCACAGAAAGCCCCCATACCATCCCTGAACTGGGGGATATTAAAATACCAATTTAACCCAAAACCCTAACTTACGGAGGGGAACCACCAGAAACATTATATTTTTTATTATTATTATTATTTTATTATTTTATTATTATTGATGATTATGTCTTTTACATCATGGTTGTAAAAAATACGTAACTTACTGTAGCAAACAACCTTGTAGTTGTGTTGAGGACACACAGGATCTTTAGTTTTTGTTAAACTTTACAGAGTTCAGATTTTTTATTTTTCAATTTCCCGGTTTTTGGTGTAGCGCATGACTAAATAAATTTCCCCCTAATGTCCTCCTTGCAACCCTAAACACGTTGCTCCCTACCTGGTGCTTTTATGCTTTTACGCGGCAAACCCCCACTACAACGTTGGTTGCCTTTACCACGCTGCTGCGATTGTGCTGATGTTTTTGTGCTGCTGACTCCCTCCCCTGACAGGGAGTTCTCGACCCTGCTAGCTAGCTTCCCCCTTTCAGCGAACATGGGTAACTTCATGATCACGGTGTAGGCCCCTGTGTTTACTTGTGGTTCTCTCTTGGTTTCCCTTTGGGAACAGAGAGGCCACTCCCGACCGTACCCCCTATCAGTGTTTAACTTAATTATCTTAACTAATGAAAAACACCCCTGGGACAGCGCCCAGCGTAAATCCCCAAGGCGGGGGCCAGTACATCTCTGCGGGTTGGGTTAAACGTTTTAAATTTTTTTTTTACCCAGGTCAGGGTCGTCCCAGCTTAACCTACCCCATCAAAAAACTTTGGTAGCTAAAGCAGTCCTCAGCAGATATTGTCGATTTTTTGGCTCACAACCACGATATAGTCAAGTTACAAAGGGCGCATGAAACCTTGCACCCCCCGTCAAGAAAAATTATAACCCTGTCAAAAAGGGGATCAAAATAAACACTCAGACCATGTCTGGAAGATATACACTTTCGGTTTTTGCACCATTGAATAACTTTTTAATTAAAGGGCTTTAGGGAAAAAGTCGCCTGACTTTACGAGTTTCCTAGGTAAATCATTGCTTTACGCCAAAACAATTTTGTCAAAATTTTACACGAAAGGGGGATGTTCCAGTGACATGGGGAACTTTAATTTCTCTTTAGGTATTAAAGTTTTTTAGCTGGGGACAGTTTTCACCACCTTAAAATTTTAAAAAGCCTCGTTAGCTACACTTTAAAAACAAATACCCCACACACTTCGTGGTGTGTGTTGTATATATATATATTAATTTTTAAAAAAATATATATATATATATTATTATATATAATATAATACTGAAGAAGAGAGACAAAAGATAGGAATAGGTATACCCCCTAAGGAGGCTCCTTCTACAGGGATCACAAAAGTGGACCATGCCTTTTTTTGGGGGTGGGGCAAGAACAGATTTACCCAAAGTACCTTACTCCCCTGCCTGGATCTCTTCGTGTGGCTTTCCCATGGATTCATCTCGCTACCATCATTGAGGTCAGCTGGGATCACCCTTTGATTTAAAGGGCCTTTTTTTTAATGGTGTAAATCTTTTTATAATGTTTTTTTTTAAATAAAATAAATAAATAAATCATAAAAAAATAAAAACAAAATAAATAAATACTTATTTTTAAAATAGTTATAGCGCCAGTAGTAGTAGTATAATAGAATAGCAGTAGAAAAAACAGTAGTGAGCATGGGAGGCCCCCCTTTAGTAGTCGCATTTTGGGGATAGTATAATAATTTTATAATTTCCCTTTAACTTCATCCCCGTTAAAATTTTGTAGGGGACTTCGTCTCATTTGATTCCCCCTTTTTCCTTTTGCAGTTTGCGTTCGTTCCGTTTTCACAAGGCGGATCTGGGGGGGTGTATGTTCTGAGAGCAGCTTGAGGTCGACTCAGAGGACGAGGAAGAGGCGAGGAGGGGGAGGAAAAGAGGAGAAGGAGGAACAGGGAAGGGGATAAACCGAGGTGAGATGTGTAGGGGCCACAAAAAAAAAAGGGGGGTCCAAGGGCTTTTGCCCAAAAACCCCAAATACCGGCTAAGTGAAAAAAATTTTGGGTAGGTCTCTCACCAAAGGTTTTTTAAATTCGTCAATCCTCAGGGTTTTTAAAATGGGGGTGTGTGTTGTGTGTTGTGGTGTGCCACTCACCTATTTGTGGTTGCAGGGGCGAGTCAAGTTCCTAACCCCGCCCCTTTACTGATCCCCCTAAATTTCCCTCTTTTCCTGGCTCCATAAACCAACAAACCTCCTTAAAAATTTGTAGGTTTTTCCCGCCTCCACTACGTCACTTTCCAGACATTCCCCTTCCTGCCCAAATCTATGACTAAAAAAAAACATGTACTTTCTAACATCGGGTTTTACCCATCGAGTCTTCACTTTCCCTTGTGGGCCCCCGTTTCTGTGTCCCTTCCAGAACATACTGTCCTTCCACCTCGTCAATTCCTCGCAGTATTTTGTATTCGTTATATGTCTTTTCCCAACCCCCCTGTCCCCCTGTCGTCGGCCCATTTCCCTTAACCTTTTTTTGTAGGACATTCCCCGTAAGCCCGGAACTATCTTGTTTCAAAAATTTTTCACTTTCCAATTTCTTGACGTGCTGCATACTCCAGTATGGCCTGCGTAACGGTTACAGAGTCTTAAAAGATTCCCTTTCTGAGGGATCGGAAAGCATTTTCGGTTTGCCGGCGCCCTATGCTGCGCATTATCTAGTTGATTTTGTGTGAGAGAAGAGAGAAAAGAGAGAAAGGGGAAAGGGGAGAGAGAGAGAGAGAGAGAGAGAAGAGGGGAGAGGAGAGAAATCACAAACCCCAACACCCCAAAATAGTTAAGGCAGCACACACACCCCCCACCCAAATTTCCCCCCTGCAGGCAGCGGCTGTAGCCTCGGGGGGTCACAGAAGGGTGGGCCCTCTATCCGGGTCCCAAGGCTTGAGTACCTCCTCAAGCCAACACTCCCCCATTAAAAGCCCCAAAGTCCTTTTTCAGTAGTCTGGCTGGGCTGTGTGGCAGGAGGGCCACACCTAAAACCCCAAACCCGACAAAAAATTCAAGGGGGTAGATACCAAGCACTTTAAATTATTTTATTATAATTATTTTATTATTTTTATTTATTTATTATTATTATTTTTATTATTTAAAAATTATTTATTATTTTATAGTATGTATAGTAGTAGTGGGAGTAGTAGTGGGAGTAGCAGTAGAAATAGATAGTAGTGTAGAAGGGTATAGCATAGTAGAGGTAGTAGTGGTGAGTAGCAGTAGGGAGTAGTATTTTTGAGTAGCATATAGTATAGTAGTGTATATTTGCAGCAGTGAGTATAGTTAGTAGTGTATAGAAAATAGTATATACAGCAGCAGTATTTTATAGTAGTAGTAGTGGTATAGTAGTAGTAGTAGTAGTAGTAGTATTGCATATATTTGGGCTTTAAATTTAACGAGCAGATAAAAACCTTTATCGCTTTTTTCAAGTGTCACTTTCATTACTTACAGCTTTATCAAACACATTTTTTTGGTGTAGACCTTTTTCAGTCATGTTTCACAAGTGGAGCTTTTTCAAGTCATGTTTCTCGGAAGAACTTTATCAGTCATGTTTCCGGAGTAGAACTTTATCAAGTCATGTTTCCCCCGGGTAGAACTTTATCAAGTATGTTTTTCGGAGTAGAACTTTACAAGCATTTTCTCGAGAAAAACTTTACAAGTCGTTTCTCGGAGTAAAACTTTACAAGTCTTTTTCTCGGGGTAAACTTTTTCAAGTCATGTTTCTCGGAGTAGAACTTTTTCAAGTCTGTTTCCGGGGTAGAAATTTATCAAGTCTGTTTCTCGGGGTAGAACTTTTTCGTCAGTTTTCGGTGAACTTTATAATTATGTTTCTCGGGGTAGAATTTATCAACATGTTTCTCGGAGTAAAACTTTTCAAGTCTTTTTCGGGGTAGAACTTATCAAGTCATGTTTTGGAGTGGACTTTATCAAATCATTTTTCGGGTTTTGTCTTAAAAAAAAACCCTTTTTTGTGTATTGTATATATGACAAAAACCTTTTAGCTACTGTTTTTTGATTAGTTTTAAAGGGGTTTTAAAATTATTCAGGGTTCACTAACCTGTTAGGTTTTGTTAAAAGGTTTATCAGGAAAAAGACAAGGTTTCCTGCCGCTGGGGCTTAGTCATATGAGACCCACAGTGGAGCTTTTTGTCACTGACCGAGGGTTCCCCTGGTTTTAGGTTCACTCCTTTAATTATTTTGGTTATTATAACCATTTTAATTTTTTCAATAACCTCTTTCCCACCGCCCAATTTTTTCGCCCCGATGTAAACCCCTACTGCAGGAGGCCGGGAGGCGGTGCACCCCCAAAGGAAGAAGGGCTTCCCATATACCCCCCCGCCGTTGGATCAAAAAACAACGGAAAAACAGGGGGAAACACACTAAACCCCAAAAACCTACAGATCAAAACCCCTTTTTAATATAAATGGCTTCCCCAATTCTCTTCCCTATCCTTTTCCCCGCACAACTTCCTCTATTGGTACACCTTTCCTCACACAACCTTGGCCTCCTGACACCTGTAAATGTCCGTATTTTTTTTTTAAATTTATTTGGTGGGTTAAAATTATAATTGTTTGGTTCCATAGCCCACTGCCAAGTTTAAAGACAAAACACGCTTTCGAATACTTTTTTTGGACAAAAGGGCATGTTTCGTTTTGAAGAGCTTTAAAATTCCCCTGGTTCACTTGTAAGAGTTCTTAAACGGTTTTTTTTTGCTGTTGAAAGCTTTAACAAACCCTAATTCACTTGAAAGCTTTAATCAAATCATGAGCGCTCTGTAGACCTTATCACGTTTTTTCCTGGGGGACTTTATCATCATTTTTCGCTCTGTGAAAGGTTTTTGTCTGTTTCGCCTGGGAGAGAGGGTAAGAAAAATGGAAGGGGAGGGAAGGAGGGAAGGGGTGTCTTAGAAAGGTGGGCACGGGTGTAAAAAACGTTTTGGCTAGGCTTTGGGTTCCCACAGGTTGTGGGTAAACGCTAGAAGGATGAAAGGGGAATGGGGTTTTTTAGATTTGATTTGCGTTGGGGTGAACAGGTAACATTTATAAAGAGATTCCGGGAAACCGGTTTGCCGGATTGAATCCGGAGGGGGAAAATCAGTAAAGGGGAGGGAGAGATGTCGAGGTTAGGCCATCCCAAGCTACGATTCGCCACTTCTGGCAAACATTGATTGAAAGAATGATGGTGAAAGTGTTTCTTTGTCGGCCCCCTTTCCAGGTGGGGAAAGACCTAAAGTTAAAAAAAAATCACTCCCGTAAGGTTACAAACCTTTTTCACTTTGTGTAGAGGGTTTTTCAAATTGTTTTTGCTCTGTTAGAATTTAAAATTTAGATCGATAAAGCTCTAAAGGGAAACGAAACATCCCCGTATGAGTCATTCTGCTTCTGGCAACCCCTTTTTCTGGGAATTCTTCTGGGAAACCCGTCTTTTGGCAAACCCGTCTTTTGGCAAACCCGTCTTTTTGGAACCTGTCTTCTGGCAATTGTCTTTGGCAACCTGTCGGCAACCTGTCTTCTGGCAAAACCCGTCTTCTGGCAACTGTCTTCTGGCAACCTTTTTTTCTGGCAACCTGTCTTCTGGCACCCCTTTGGCAACCTGTCTTTGGGAACCTGTCTTCCGGGAACCTTCTTTGGGAACCCCGTCTTCTGGCAAACCCTTTTTCGGCAACCTTTTCTGGCAACCTTCTTCTGGCAACCTGCTTCTGGGAACCTGTCTTCTGGCAACCGTCTTCCCGGCAACGGACCAAGCTAAAACGTGAGAGTAAATCAATATAAAATGAAAAATTGAAACGGTGTTTTGCCTTTTTTATGCAGGGAATTAATACGAGTAAAAAAAATAAATTATCCTTTCCCCGAACGAGTGGAATTAGAAATGTAAATCATTGTAAATTATGCCCTTTTTGTAGTGGGGAAAAGAAGAAAAAATACTGTAAATTGCGCTAAGAGGTGTGACAATATATGGTGTAGGTCATTAAAACCTGTCTCTTTACCTATAAAGTGAAGGGGAAATTCGGAAAAATTTTGTAAATTTGGTTCGATTCCCGGCGGGGGGAAACATTTCGACCGTTTCCTTACGCCCCGTTTCCTGTTCCCTAGCGCAAATAGGTACCGGGGGTTGCGACTGGGGTGGGTCCGCATCCCGGGGGGCAAGATTTGGACCCCATGGAAAAAGTTAGACAGTCCTCGGACGCACTGACTTTCTTGGGTTACCTGGGTGGCAACCCCCCGGGGTTAAAATCCGAACGAAATTTTTCTTATCTTAAAAAAATGTGTATCAGCTTTCCCTCTGCTTAAATTATTTTTCCCCCAAGTGTAAATTTTTTCGCTTATGAACTATTTTTTTGCTGCCATAGTGCGGGCTTTGCCCCTTTTCAGAAAGGGGGGGGGGGCCTTTGAAAACCCGGGAAGGGTTCTTGATTAAAAGAAATTATATTATTTTAAATCGGGGGGGGAGCGAAAAACCGGGGGGATTACACGGGGCCTGAGGGTAAAACCCATATAGGCTTAATTCAGGGAACTGGAGAAACCAGACCAATTCCTTGGATCAAGAAACCTTCCCGCTTTTCAAGGAGTTTCCCTTTTAAAGGGGCCCAAAAAAATTTTAGCTACCTTTCCCCTAGGGCCATGGATCAAAACCCTTCCCCGGATGGGAATTTCCCCAAAATTTCCTTCCATTTTGGGCACCAATGGGCCCGGGGGAAGTCTTTCGAGATTTTTTTAAAGTAAACTTAAAAAAAATCAGGGAATCTTTTCCCCTTGTCCCCCCATTTTGTACAAGGGACCCGGCCCATGCCCTTTTCGATGCTTTTTTCATTATTTTTTAAAAAGTCACTAGAAAACTAGCCCCTTTCCCCGGAACAAATAAAGATGGCAAGGGTTACAAAATTTACATAAAGGTGGGGGACCCTACAGACTTTAAAAAACTATAGGCCAATACCCTAAATTTTACCATTTCTACCCCAAAATTTTTGAGAAAATCTTTGACAGGAGATTTTCATTTTAAACGGCTCAAAATATACTCAACCCCTGCCGGGTTTGGTTTTCAGGAAAAAAAAAAAACATAAGGGATGCAATCTTTAAAAAGGTGATCTGTTTTTCACAGCTTTGGGAAAAATAAGGAAAAACCCAAATAGGAATTTTTTTTGACCTAAGAAAAGTTTTACACAGTGGGGACCACGGCATCCTAACTCCCACCAAACTTAAAATTTTGGAAAAGGGAGGCCATGCGCTTTGCTTTTTTCAAATTTTTACCCCTTCTAATCCCTTTTAAACCTTTAAACCGATTTTTAGGAAAAGCCCCTTTTAAAGTGGGTTCCTGACAGCCGGGTGGGCTGTTCCTTTGGGGTTTGGTGCACCCGCAGCAAAAAACCCCCTGGTTGATCGGGGCTCGGGTTCCAAAAAAAGGGGGGTTTGGTCACAGACCGGGCCTTTGGGGGCTTTGCCCCCGGAACTCTCCCCAGGTAAACTCCGGGGTAATCAGTATGTCACCTTTAAAAGGGGCCCACAGCTCAAAAACCCGGGCCCACTTGATACGGGGTTTTTCCGCAGGGAAAGTGTCCTTGGCCCCTGCTTTTCTCATATAATCAATGCCCTTTCCAAAACCGTATCCCAAAACCTAAAAACCATTCTCTTTGCTGAGGGAAAAATTTATGTACTCCCCCCTTTTAATTTGCCCCTAAAACACCATTGTTAACGAGGGTGATAAAAATATCGACTTGGATGACGGGCCAATAAATTTTCGCTTAAAAAACTGAAAAAAAACCTACTATTTTTGGTTTGGTACCCAGAGCAGGAGATGCAAAAAATTAACTTTAAAGATCGAAAAACCCCTTAATTCCCCAGACATAATGGGCCCAAATTTGGGAATCCCTTGACAACAACCAAAATTTCAGCACCAAAATCCAACACACAAAAAAAAAAAATTCCAAAAGGTTTGGGGACCCTCCCCAAGATACGATACTACGTGCCGCAAAATCCCCTTTCCACACTTTTCAATCATTTACCCAAATACCTCACTTATGCTATTTTTTTGCTTGGGGATAAACTGCAGAAAAAATTCCTAAAGCCAATAATAACCCAAACAAAAAGTGCAGAAGAATAATCATAAACCCCATCCCTGGAAAACCCCCCCCCCCCCCCCCCCCCCCCCCCCCCCCCCCACTCTTCATAGCTCAAAAATTACCCCCGGTTTCATTTCATCCCCCATTTTACATGGAATCTACATTTTACAGGCCCTTAAAAACTCCAATATCAGCCTTCCCTAAAACGCTTTCTTGTAGTTGTAAAAGAACCCACAGACTTTCCCCCAGACAAAACATCCTAGGGACATTCCCCTTTGCCCGCCCTAAACCTTTAAAAAATTTTAAATTTGTTTTTTCAAAGGCCCTAAAATAGGGGAACCCCCCTACTAGAACTCTAGAACTCCCAGACACATTCATCCCCTTTCCCCAAAGTACCATTAGAAAACATCTTATCTCCTGTACCCCCCCTCAATAACTACACGAATCCCAACCGGGGGTTTTCAAAACTTACACCAAACCCATTTAACCATAAACAGAAATATTTAATCTTTAATTTAAAAATAATGAAATTCTGTTTATAACCCCCAAAACTGAAACTATGTACTGTGCCAAAAAAAAAGCATTTTTACATTGCTAAAAATCACCAAAAAAGTATTTAGTCATTTTGCCATAATACCAAAAATTACCTCAAATTTGGGAAAATTTTAAAAATTTAAAAATTTTTTAAATAAGTTTTGCCCGAAAAAGCCCAAACCATTTTAGGGGTTCTAAATTGGGACACTCTGTAATCATTATTTTTTCTACATGTAAACCCCCCCCAATAACCCAAAATTTTGTAAACTCCATTTTTAACCCTTTTGGGGAATAAACTTTGAATTTTATTGAATTGAATAAAAGGGCGATTTTAAATTTTAAAAAAGTTTAGTTAATTTAAAGTTTTTATTAAAAAGTTTCAATGTCCTTTTCTTTTGTTTTTTTTGGAAAATTTAAATTTTAAAATTTTAAACACTTTGTATATAATTATAAAAAGTCGCTCAAAAAAGGGCATATAAATTTTTATAAAAGAAAAGTATATATATTTTATATTATATAATAAAATATTTAAAATTTATATATAAAATAATATATTTTAATATATATGTATGTTAGAGAGGGAGAGAGAGAGAAAAAAAGATCTTAGGGTGATTGCAATTCCTATGATTTTCGGTACATTTTTTTTATTGTGGAAGGGGGGGGAAAAAATTGGACGTGTTTTCCTTTCACCCTATTGTCCCCGTTTTGCCCCAAAAAGTTAAATAGGTACCCGGTGGGGAGCCACCCCTTTCACCGCTGTCCCCGTTTTCCCCGGAAAATAAAGTAGGTACCTGGCTGTTTGCCCCCTTACAACCTTTTTGTCCCTGTTTTACCTAGCAGTTAAGTAGGTTTCCCGGGGTTTTTGTCACCCTTTTCACCTGTTGGGGTTTTTTTTTCACCTAGAGTAAAATAGATACCCGGGGGCTTAGTCCCTTAGGACCCCAGTTGGGAAAAAGAAAGGCAAGTAAGCCACATTTTTGACTTTTTTTGGGGTTTTTCCTGGGTAAAACTTCAAAATATGTGCTATGTATGTTTAATTTTATGGAACTGTATTTAAGGGTACCCCGTAAAATGAAAAAAAAACATTCTTGTTCCCGCTGTCCCCCTTCACCTAAACGTCAGTGGTACCCGGTTGTTGGTTTGACTTTATGGGGCGAAACCTTAGGAACAAAATTATTTGGACCACAATGGAAATTAAAACAGACGGGGCCCCGAAAGGGTCACTGACTTTTTGGGCTACCCTGGGTGGCTTTCCCCTTCCCCCCCGGGGCAAAAATTTCAACTTGTATACCCATAAACGCAACCCGTATATCTTTGTGTATTTTGGCAAATTTAAAAGTAGCTTTCAGGGAAACCCCCAACAAGGAGGGTTCACGGTACTATTTCACAGTTATGTGGGGACCATTCTTGGGGTATGGGAGCGCCGCACTTGATCAAAAAATTTTTAAAAAAGGGAAAAAATCCAAAGGTTTGCAGCAAAAATTTGGGCCCAGAACCCGAAAAAGGGGGTTGAGATATGAGAGGATAGAGATAAAATTTTTGATATAAGAAAAAAAAAAGAAAATTTGGAGGTGATATTAATTTCGACAAAAGACCCCTTTGGGTGTTTTTTTCAAAAGGCCAGGGCAAAACACCTAAAGTCGGTACCTGACCAGCAGGGCTGTGGTTCGTACGTTGGATTGCGTGCAGCCAGCAGTAAACAGCCTGGTTGATCAGGCCCTCATCCACCATGAGGTCTGGTCACAGACCGGGCTGTGGGGGCGTTGACCCCCGGAGCTCTCCCCAGATAAACGACGTACGAAATACTAAGAGGAGCTACAGGATGGACAGCGGGACACCTCAAGGGAGGTTCCTTGACGCTGATGACGGGCTCTTGATCTAGGAAATTGGATCTGTGCTCCAGTTCCCTGAATTAAGCCTGAATACCTTCCATCCCCCCATAGGAGCTGTATAATTCTACGGGTTTAGCGCTTCCCCATGATTATAATAATAATAATAATGGACAGGGGAAGGGGTCTCAAGTACACGAGAGCATAGCTTGATGCTAAAAGCGCAGGTAAGATTTAAGATTTTCGGATTTTTAACCCCGGAGGGTTAGTCACTCTGGATGACCCAAGAAAGTCAGTGCGTCATTAAGGACTGTCTTATTTCCATTGGGATCCTTCAATCTTGTCCCCCCAGGATGCGACCCACACCACTCAACTAACACCCAGGTACCTACTTGCTTGCTAGATGAACAAAGGCAGCAGGTGTAAGGAAACACGTCCAATGTTTCCACCCGCCGGGGATTGAGCCACGGACATTCAGTGTGGGAGGCGAGAACATTGCCTACCAGGCCACAAAGATGTCGGGATATATTTGTTTAGCATTAAGGTCAGGAAGTGGAACTACCTAGACAGCGAAGTGGTAGAAGCAAGATCCACACATAACTGCCATTAGAAAACATCTTATCTCCCTGATACACCCCGTCAACTAACTACACGAATACCACCTGGTGGTTCACACTTACACTCGCTCACTCATTTGACCATAAACAGAAATATTAATCTCAGTCTTAAAATAATGAATCCTGTGATACTCCAATACTGAAACTATATACTGTGCCAAAACAAAAGCATTCACATTGCTAAACTCATAAACTAGTATTTAGTCACTTAGCCATAATACCAACTTACCTCATAATTTGTAATATTTTACAATTAAGAATAAAAAATAAGTATGCCCGAAATGCCTAGCCATGCTAAGCGTTCTAGTGGTACACTCTGTAATCACAATTTTGATCATTCGCTGCCTGACCACGGTAGAGTGCGGTTGTGCTCTGCACCCCTCTGCTGTTTCAGGCGAGCTACATCAGTTCGTCAACAGTCATTGAGTAGTGAGGACGTGTGCTCAAATTTTTCCCAAAATGGGGCGT
>NC_069429.1:1426236-1449364 GCF_026875155.1 Cherax quadricarinatus | reverse complement strand
TCATCGTATTCTTCTTTTGGCCTCCTGCAGTTATGTGGTGGGTTGTACATTACCCAATTACACCTTATTCCTCAATGGATTGTTCCTACAAAGTAGTTTTTTCGCCCGTCCCATCCTTTCCCTTCCCATTTTCTCAAACCCCCTGGTTTTTAATGAACAGTGCAACTCCTCCTCCCCCTCTTCCCTCTGTTTTTCCTGAGGATTTGATATCCAGATGGAAAGATTAAATTCTGTTATTATTCTGGTAGTTTTGTTTCTGTGAGTGCTATTATGTCGGGGGATGTCTCCTTGATTTTTTTGGGGCACCCCTCATACTTATTTGTTATTCCATCTGCATTCGTATACCACACCTTCAACTCTTTTTCTAAGACTGTGGTCTGGGAGGTGTATTGGGGTTTGGGGAAGTGGGGAGACCTGATAAGGAACTATGGGTGGTTGCTGTGGGGGTTGGAGTTTGTAATGCAGTGGGTGGGGGCATTGGATGTGGCATGGGTGTTTTGGTTTAGTGTTTTGGTTGCATGGGGTGACCTGGTTGGGAGGCTTCTATAGGAAGTTGTGAGGGAGGCTGTATTTGATCTTTTTCCGGGGTCTGGGATCTCCTGTCTGTCTTCTCCATCCCCTCTCTTTCTTCCTTTCGCCTTTGTACCATCTCTCTCAGTTTCTGCCTTTCTCTTGTGTTCTGCGCAGTCGAGATACACCTTCCTGTATGCCGGCATGTCCCTTAATCATGCTTTCTCCTGCACGATCCTGTTCCGAGTTGATTCTGCCTTGAAGGTCATTTTCCCACTGGCCGGGTTTTTTTTTTTACAAACCCCCATTCTCCGAAAATTTTCCAGCTGTGTCATGTCGTCTTCTCCTATTGCTTTCATGATGCTTTCAATTGCTTTTTTTCCCCTTGTTTTCTTGCTTCATATGTTTCCCCTTCAACGTCCTGGAGCTCATACACAAAGACTGACCTCACCCTTTCATTCTCCCACTGTATATCCCTGTGTATCTCCTCATTCAATTTGATTTCCTCCATTGCAGCTTTCCTTTCTTCAGTTTCACTAGCTAATGTACTTGGGCTCAGTGGCCTGTCATTTTCCCTTCTCGGCTTTCCCTGGGGTCTGCTGTGGTCTGTTAGGGCCTCCGCAGATAGCTTAGCTCTTTCATTTACTACAGTCTCCACTGATAGAGCTTCTACATGCAGTTTTTGATCCTTCTTTCCCTACAGTCCCCTTATTTGTGACTGAGGTACAGTACTCTTTTTGCCAATCCCAAAATGTTCTTTAGTTCCTTTAGGCTGTTTCAGATTTTTCAGTTCTCTCTAAACCTGTATCCCAGTCCTCTGCTGCTTTACTGCACCACCCACTTCCTGCTTTCCATATCTATCCTCTCGTCCATTCTCATGCTAAGTTTTTTTCTTTCTAGATTCTTTTCCCATTCATGTTCCCTTATTACGAGCTCAGCTGCCCAATCTTCCTTTGCAGCTTCCTCCTCCTGTCCCTTGGTTTTTCTCGTTGCTCTCTGGCAAACCCATTTTTGTTTTAATCCTTATTGCCTTCGGAGTGGGAAACCTATGTAATTCTGTGTGTTAGGGTAGTAGTGTGTATGTCAGTAGTGTGGGGGGGGAGGTAGAGGAGGACTGTTGGCAATGGGGAGAGGAGTGGGGAGGGGAAGTGGGAAGGAGGAGAAGCAAGTGGGTGAGTGGGAGATGGAGAGGGGAAGGAGGGAGAGTAGGGGAGGGAAGGTGAAAAGAGAGGGAGGGAGGGATCAGGGAAAGGAGTGAGATGTCGGTGGGGGGTGGGGAGTGTATGTGTGAGTCTGGCTATGTGTGTGTGTTGTGTGTGTGTTGTGTGTGTGTGTGTTGTGTAGTGTGTGTGTTTAAGTGTATGTAGGTGTGTGTATTGTATGTATGTGTAGAGTGTATGTGTATGGATGTGTGTGTGTGTAAGTGAGTGTGTGAGGTAGGTACCCTTGCGTGCGGAGTACATGATGAGTCTCAGTGTCCTTTGATCCGCAACTATGTCTTGTGACCTGACCACCCACCCTCCTGGGACTTGACCCCACCCTACTAAATTTTGGCCCCCTTAGAAGCCTTACCTGCCACTTAGCTTATAGTAAGTTACTCGCCTTGTTCAATTGAATTACCAATTGCTGTTATCTACTGAAAACTTGAGTGCCTATTCTTTATCGTGCTATGAGAACCATATCGCAATCAGCTTGGCGGGTAATTGGACTTGTAACCCCAACACCTCTCACAACCACTCATAAGTGAGTACAGTACTTGCAATGCAGCTGTAGCAGCTCTGTAGATTGTCCAGCTGATGGACGTCCTGTCGTAGATCACCTCAATTTCTCCTCTTTATAATGTTACCCTATTCACTGTATTTCTCTCTACTGACATCAACGATTGCGTTTCACTTTATTAGCTTTCTTGTGACAACGTGACAACGTCGCCTTACCACCCACACCAGCCTGCCTCCTCTGTCTGGCGGCACGCACGTTTTACTTCCTAGATCACTTACAAAAAATTAGTTGGCTCTCCCACACTTTTGTGGCTCAGGCAATAAGATTTGAAATCGGTTCTAGATTGTATCACTACCCTAACCCACTTGCAACAAATGCAGAGACACATGTGTAGCCCTCAAAAACGTGACTTAAATTCGCGAGCATGAAGGCGTGACTCTCGCGCTTGGTGTCCCAACTGTGTGTGTGTGTGTGTTGTGTGTACTCGGGGAAATTTGGGTGGGGGGGGTGGGGTTATGGGAGTCCTATTTTTTGTGTTTTGGGTTTGTGGTTTTGGTTGTTGTGTTGATGTGAGTTGGGGGGTTTTAGTTAAAATTTTTTTTTTAATGTATTTTTTGGGGGTTTTTTGAAGGGACCGGGAATTTTTCATTTTTAACCCCTTCTTGGTGCCCCCCACAACCGGCTTACCCCCACCCAAAATTTCCCCCTTTTCCTTCCCTTGCGGCCCCTTTCTTTTCCCCTTTAATTTTACAAAATTGGGCCTACTTTTGTGCAAGGGGGGTTTTAAACCCTTCTAAAAAAATTGCCCCCAAACCCCTACAACCATTTTCAAAAACAAATTGCAAGCACGGGGACCCCCAAAAACCAAATTGGAGCCTGGGGGTGACCCCCAAATTTCCCCTTTTTGTCCCTACCTGTTTTTTTTGGGTTTGGGTTTCCTTTTTACCCCCTTGGGTTGCCGGGGTTCCCCCAAACCAGCCCTGCCCCCCTTTCTCCCCCAATTTTTTTCTAGTCACTTCAAAAAGTGGCCCCCCCCCCAATTTTTTTGGGCTAGGCAAATTGAAAAATGGTTCTGTTTTCACTACCCTAAAACTTTTCAACAAATGAAAACCGGGGTCCCCCAAAAAACTTTATTCCGGGAATAAGGGGTACTCCCGTTGGGTTTCCCCCTTTGTTGTGTTGTGTGGTTTTTTTACTCCCCTCGGGGGTTGGGGGGTCACCAGTTGGGTTTTGGTAGGGTCACCCTTCCCCCCGGCCTACTTTTAAATTTAAACTCCAAACTTTTATACCTTTTCCACTACACCCTTTCCCCAAACTACCATTATACTACCTCTTTTAAAAAATACTTTTAACTCCCTTATTACTGTTTTAAAATTAAAACTTCCCCCTGCTTTTTTTTATACTACTTGTATTTCCCCATTTGTTTACACACATTTTTCCCACTGCTACCATCTACTATCAAACTATGTACTTTCACTCTATTCACCACTCTTTTTTCTATACTGTTTTCTTTTTACTATACTGCAAAAACTATTTATATCTTTTCTGCTAAATACTTTCACTACCTGCTACCATATATTACCACTACTACCGCTACCACACTATACTACTCTTTAAACTATCACTATTTTTTCTACCACCTTTATAAATACTGCTACCACCTTTATAACTATGCTACCATTACTATTATCACACTACTGCTACCCCCATCACTAAAAACTGCTCCCAACTAAAAAAATTTATTTAAACCCAAACCCCATCAATACTACGGCTACCATTTTAATTATCACTATTTACCTACCACTACTTTATCAACACTGCTCCATACTATTCCTCACTACTGCTCCCATTACTATTATCACTACTACGCTACCACTACCTATATCACTTTATCAAAAACTATTTTATATCACTCTTTTCACCACCTTTAAATATTTCTACTGTACCACTACTATTAACTACTACGCTCCCAAAATTTACACTACAACTGTACCCCTACTATTATCACTATACCGCTACCCAAACCTACATACCATACTTTTATCACTACTCTGTACCACTTTACACTACTTCTACCACTATTATACTACTACTGCTCCACTACTTTATCACTATACTGCACCACAAATTTATCACTACTATTACCACTACTTTTACACTATACTGCTACCACTACATACCAACTTTTATACTTTTCGCTATTATTATCCTACTTGCTACCACTATTATCACTACTACTTACCTCTACTTACCACTACTGCTACCACTATTATCACTACTACGCCCCCACTCCCCAACACTTTATGCTCCCACAAATTTACACTATTACTGCACCTTTATTATCACACACTGTACCACACTATCACTACTACTGCTACCCTATATTTCATACTACTGACCACTACTTTTATCACTCTCCTACCACTACTAACACTGCTGCCCCCCACTACAATTCACTATTATGCTACCACACAATTATTCAACCCCCTTTATTACTGAAAACCATACTATTACACTACTACTGCTACCACTATTTACTACTACACCCCACTACTTCACTACTCTGCTCCCCACTACTATCACTACACTGCTACCACTATATTATCACTATTATGTCCCACTATTTTACCTACTCGCAAACCCAAAAATTATCATACTACTGCTACCATACTATATCACTAAACTGCTCCCATTTACTATCCTATACGCTACCACTACATTATCACATTACAACCACTATTTTTCACTATCTGCTACCACTACTATATAAATACACTGCTACCACTACTTTTTCACTATTACTGCTACCAACTACTATCACACTACGCTACCACTAACACATTATGCTACCACTATTTTATACAATTGCTACCATACTATTTACTACTACCTCCACTACTATCACTACTACTCAAACCCCACTACTACACTAAACTGCTCACTTCACTACTACTGCTACCATACTTCACTACTACTGTTTCCACTAAAAACCTCTACCTACCATACTATCACTTACTCCACCATTTTCACTACACTGCTCCACTCTATCACTACTATCCACTACTATCCTAACTTACACAAATTTATTACTGTCCCACTACTATCACTAAACGCACCTTTAAAAAAAAAAAAAAAAAGAAAAAAAAAAAAAAAAATAAAAAACTATCACTACTACTGCTTCCACTATTATCACTACTACGCTACCACTATTTCCCTACTCGCTCCCACATATCACTACTACTGCTCCCACTTTTATCACTACTACTGCTACCACTACTATTTTCACCACTCTATCACTATACTGCTCCCACTATTACACTACACTGCTACCACTCTATCATACTACGCCCCCACTTTTATCACTACTAGCTACCACTATTATCCTACTACTGTACCACTTTACACTACTATGCTACCATTATTATCACTACTATGCTACCATACTACACTTACTGCTACCACTACTTCACTATTACTGCTACCACTACGTCACTACTACCGCTACCACTACTAAACTACTATTGCTCCCCACATTTCACACTACTGCTCCCATTTAATCACTATCTGCTACCACTTTTACACACTAGCTACCACTATTACCCTCTACTGCTACCACTATTATCACACTATGCTCCCACTATTATCACTACTACGTACCACTTTTCACAAAAAGGGCCCACTTTATCACTACTACTGCTACCACTATCACTACTACTGCTCCACTAAACATACTTGCTACCATTGTTATCATACTCTGCTACCCTATCACTCTACTGTACCACTATTACACATACTGCTACCACTATTATCACTACACTGACCACTATTATCAACTACTGCTAACACTATTATCCTACTACTGCTACCAAAAATCACTAAAACTGCCTACCACTACTATCATACTACACTACCACTACATACTATACTGCTGCCACTACTATACTACAAATGCTACCACACTACTATCACCTATGCTACCATACTATCACTACTACTGCACCCTAATCACTACTACGCACCACTATTATCACTACTACTGCTACCATGCCATCACACTACACTTTTTCTGTACCACTATCACTACTATGCACCACTACTATCACTACTACTGCTCCCAACTATCATACTATGCTACCACTACTATCACACAATGCTTCCACTATTAAAACTTACTGCTTCCACTATTATCATACTACTGCTACCCTACAAATTTCACTATACTGTCCACTTCACTACACTGCTCCCACTACTATCCTACTACACTACTATGCTTCACTTCACTACTACTGTACCACTACTATCACTCCTGTACCACTACTATCACTATACTGCACCACTACTATGACTACTACTGCTACCACTACTATCACTACTACTGCTACCACTATCGCTACAGCTCCACTATTATCCTACTGTTTACCACTATTATCACTCCCTTTGCTACCACTATTCATATACCTCCCAAATACTATCACTACTATGCTACCACTACTATCATATACTGCTCCAACTATCACTACTATCACTACTACTGCTCCACTACTATCATTTTTAATGTTTCCCTATTTCACTTTACTGCTACCACTCTACGCTCCCTATATCCTACTACTGCACCACTACTATCACACACGTACCACATACATTTACTACTGACCACTACATCCACTACTACTGCTGCCACTATTATCACTACTACTCTCCCCACAAATTATCATACATCTCCCATTTTTATCACACTACTCTACCATTATTATCAACAAACTGCTCCCATACTATCACTACTACTGCTCCATATATCACTATTTTAAAGCTACCATACTGCACTATACTGCTACCAACATAATACATTGCTACCACTATTATCACAAACTACTGCTCCCACTATTATACTACTACTGCTACCACTTTTACACTACTCTGCCCATATTTCACTACTACTGCTCCCATATTATCACTACTACTGCCCCACTTTTACACTACTACTGCTACCATATTTCACTACTACTGCTACCACTTTATCACACTACTGCTACCATGTTACACTATACTGCTACCACTATCACTACTACTGCTACCCTATTATCATCTCGCTACCACTCACTAACTCGCTACCACTATTATCACTACTACTGCTCCCCACTTTTATCATATACTGCTACCACTATTATCATACACTGCTACCACTATTTCACTAACTGTCCCACTATATCTCTACACTGCTACCACATTTCATACTACTGCTCCCACTATCACTACACTGCTACCACTATTTCACTACTATGCTACCACTAATTCATACTACTGAAAACACTTTTAAACACTACTACGTTTACCACTATTATCACATACTGCCCCACTTTTATCACTACTACTGCTCCCATATTATCACTATTTACTGTACCCACACACTCTGCTACCACTATTTCACTACTACGCTACCACTTTATCACTACTTGCTACCACTTTATCACTACTACTGCTACCACTTTTATCACTACTACTGCACCACTATTATCATTACTGCTACCACTATTTCACTACTACTGCTACCACTTTTTTCCTACTACGCTACCACTTTTTATCACTACACTGCTCCCTATTATCACTCAACTGCTACCACTATTATCACTACTATGCACCATATTTCACTATTAGCTCCCACTTTTCACTACTACTGCTCCAATTATCACTACTACGCTACCACTTTTATCATATACTGCTACCACTATCACTTCTACTGCTACCCACTAAAACACTCCACGTACCACTATTTCACTTCTACTGTACCTCTACTACCCTTTCTACGCTACCATACTATCACTACTACTGCTACCACTACTATCACTACTACTGCAAAACCACTACTATACTACTACTGCTACCATGCTACCACTATCACTACACTGCTCCCACTACATCACTACGCTACCACACTATAAACTCTACTCTACCCTACTATCACTACTACTGCTCCCATTACCCTATCACTACTACTGCTCCCACTACTATCACTATACGCACCACTACTATCCACTACTAACATTGTTCATTCTTTTCCATTTCATTTTTTTTACCTAAATAGTCTATTTTAACTGTTTGTTTTTGGGATGAAATGATGATGAGCGAAACGTTGCAGAAAAAAAAAATGCGCTTTAGATGCAGCTGGAGGAGTTTCAGCTGGAGGGGGAAAGTTCAGCTGGGGGAGAAGTTCAGCTGGGGGAGGAAGTTCAGTGGAGGAGGAAGTTCAGCTGGGAGGAAGTTACTGGAGGGGAAGTTCACTGGGGAGGAAAGTTCAGGGGGAGGGGGAATTTCAGCTGGGGGAGGAATTCGCGGAGGGGGAATTTTCAGCGGGAGGGGGAAGTTAGCTGGAGGGGGAATTTCAGCTGGAGGGGGAAGTTCAGCTGGGGAAAATTTTCAGCTGGGGAGGAATTTTCAGCTGGAGGGGGAAGTTCAGCTGGAGGAGGAAGTTCGCCTGACAAAGGGGTTTTGTTATTACCAAAGTTATAAAAATCGTGTGTCACCACAAAGTTAGGGCATCATGTCATCCAATGAACGATGTCTCACAAATTCCCGTCAAGAACTGATGTCATCTCTGTTTACACCAACACAAACTATTCGTTATCCCCAAAAAGTACGTCAAAAATTGCATTTCAAAAAAACAAACTCAAAAATTGTATTTATCACAAAATTTACCTGTAATTGTTAAATTACGTGAACCCCATTTATTACCCAAAATTTTACAAAAAAATCATTATCAAAAATCTTATCAAAATATTTTGGCCAATGACCTTTTACATAGAATCAATACGACCCAAAAAACGTCTTCCCATTTAAGAGCCGAAACTCTCTGGTGCAGTACTAAGTAGCCAATGGTGGTCTGACTCTCTGAAAATTACCATTATTTTTCTATAATTTTTCCATTAATTTTTGGTAATTTTTTAAAAGCCAGCATGCATTTAGAAACTGTGTAAATAGGTTGAGTTTAGCAAAAACTTTTGTTTTGATAAAAGGAAGTCTCGTGTTTCCAGCTGTCTCAGCCAGAGATATATTCCCCGGGGAGTGGACGTTATTTTCTCTAGTCAAAATGGGGCGCCAGTCTGGGTCGAAATTTAGAGCGAAAAATAACTGTAATGTAATGCATACATGCAAGAGTTATTGCAGAGATATTTAGGGAGTTGCAAGTCACCAAAAAAGGTTTCGTGTCGCTTAGACCGAAATAAATTAGAAAATATTAAATTTTCATGTTGGAAATCTGGCTTTTTTTTTTTAAATTCTTTAATTAGTTCCATTCTGTTTCCACAAAATTTTATTAATAAAGATAATTATTTTACAAAAGAAATTTTTTCATTTTTTTTTTAAAATTTCCCTTTAAATTTTTTGTTTTTGTACACCTAATATTTTATAAAACATTAGTTTTATTTTGTTCCAAAAAAAGCACTATTAATTTTTTAGGCATTAAAAAGTTAATAACAATTAGAACTTAATGCATCAATAAGTAAACATCAAGATCATTTGATCGTCTTTAAATGGGTGACAACAAAAGTTCATATTGTCACCCATTTCCCCTCACTAACCATTTACCCCCTTTAAAAAAAACTTATTTTTATTTTAAAAATACTGGATACTATTAACCCATCAACACCTAGAGCGGGGGTTATGATCAGCCAATCAAACGGACGATCCTCAATAAAATTGTTTCTTCGTTTTGTGAACGTAATTTCAGATCAATCATTTTTTTTGTAAATTTTTAAAAATTTTGCGGGCCCCTTTAAAAATGGGGGCCACGTTTTTAAGACTGAGAAAAACGCGGTACCTGTGGGTTTAAACAAGTTTGGCCTAAAAAAAAAATTTTTGGGGGTTTTTGACGTTATCCGGTTATGAACTTTGGGGAAAAAAAGTCAGAGCGTAAGATGGAAACATAAACACATGTGCAGTTTAATGTGATCCTTTATTGACAAAGTTTCGCCCACAATGGGGTTTTCAATCACAAAAGATCTTTTGTGACTTGAAAAAACCCACTGTGTGGGCGAAACGTTGTCAAAAAAGGATCACATTAAACTGCAAAGTGTTTATGTTTCCCTTGTGCGGTTTTTTACCATTTATTTTTTAGAGCGTAAATAACATTTATAAGTGATTCAGGGAAACCGGTTTTGCCAGACTTAAGGTGGGAAGTACATTGCCTGCACTCTGAAAGGGCTGTTTGGGGAAAATCGAAGATTTTAGCTGAAGTGTAAAAACCTGACTTTGCAAAAGAAACGGTGAAAATAATGGGGTTTCTTCTTTTGCAGGTCACTCTACCCTTTGGGGGGAGACGGCCCTGTGTTAATTAAAAATATATTTTAATTATTAAATTTCCACCATTACAACAATTTATTTTTTTTTAAAAGCTCTTTGTAAAACAATAATTTTGGGAGGCAGTGTGAAATTTGTTTGAGGTACTCACGAGTTTTATCATGTGGGGTTGTACAGCAACTTTTTTTTTTTTTTGGGCGATCCTAGTATCCAACATGATTTTTTTTTAAGTCAGGCAGAAAGTTTTTTTAAATAAATATTTTCCATTTTGTGGAAAAAAATTTAAACCCGTACCGAGTTTTTTAGGATAATGTGAGAAGTCACGAAAGTGCTTGGAATTTCACTGTTTTTTCACCCGGGGGTTTATCTGCTTTTATATTATATATATATATATAATAATTATATATATATAATATAATATATATATATTAATATAATATATTATATAAAATATGCAAAACAACCACTCTGAAAGAAAGAAAATTCCAGCGCTTTCGTGACTACTCACTTTTAAAAGGAACTATAAAAATAAAGCATCCAAGGAAGCTATATAAGGGGTCGGCCAACACCTCACTATCAATCCCACAAGGGTTTAAAAACATCTGACGCCCGCCGGCCCAACTGGCCGGGTTTCCTTTGCACAACCACCAACAAATTTTTTTCCCCCCCAAAAAATTTTTTTTTTTAAAAATTTTTAAAATTTGCCCCCAGTGTTTTTAAATTAAAATTTCCCTTCCCAAATTCAATTAATTATAAATGGATCAAATTTTTATATAAACCAAAGGAAAAATTTCATTATTTAATTGCCCCCAAAACTGTTTTTTTATGAAACAAGATTCAATTATTTTTCCTGTCAAACTATGGATTTGCTTGATACTATTTTTCCTAAAACTTTTAAAATAAATTTGGGAGGGTTAAAATCTCTTACATTATAAATAGAGCATTGGAATCTTGTCCATTTTTCAAAAGCTATTTTTATGTTTTTTTTAATTTTAAAGTTTCAAAGTTTTTTAAACCATTTTTTGACCGAAATAAACTTTACCCGAAAATTTTTAAAAAGGAATCTTAAAGACACATCCATCAGCATTTTGGGGGAATTTTTTTAAACCCAAAAGTTTTTTTACTGTATCAAGATTTTGAATACAATTTTAAATTAAAAAAAGGGGCCCCCCTTAAGAAGAGAAGGCATACCAACCAATTTTTTTCATGGAAGGGAGAACCAACAAAATTTTTAGTTAAAATAAGGCTTTTTTGTCCCTTTTGGATTGAAAAAAAGAAATTTTTCTAGCAATTTTAAAAAAGATTTATAAATTTTACATTTTTTGGGTTTTTTTAAATCATTACCTTTTTTCAAAAATTTTTGGATATTTCCTCATCATGAACTCGGGAAACTAAAAAAATTTTCGAAAAGCTCTCAAAAAAAAATTGTGAAAAACCCAGACATTTTTAAACCCCTATCTTGATGCGAAAAATAGTGGAAAATGGGAAAACTTTATTTTTGGGTTTTTCTGTAAATTTTAAATTTAAATTTCCCATTATTACCCTTAAAAATTTAAAAAACATCTAAAAAAGGAAAATGATTATTTTCTTCAAAACTCAACAAGTAAATTTATAAAGGGGCCCCTAACCTTTTTAATTTTCCAATAAATGGGGGGGTAAAATCAACTTTTTTGGGCATAAACACAAAATTTTCAAAACATATCTAAACCCATTTAGCTCTATTGGGAAGGTTTGGGGTTAAGAAAAACCTTTGCTTAACACAATCCGATTTTCCCTTCCCAAACCCCCCTTAAAATAGTTTCCCTTTTGGATTTTTTACTTTCAATTTTTCCTTGAAAAAGTGAGTAGCCCACAAAAGCGCTTTGGAATTTCTCTATTTTTTCCCAGAGTGGTTTTTTTTTGCATATTCTGTTTAATCACCTTTTTACTTTTGATTTTTATTGTTAAAAAATAAATATATATATATAAAATATGTAAAATAAAATTTTATATAAATATAAATATATTTTATTTATATTTTATAAATTATTATATATTAAATTAAAATATATAGCCCTCTAGGGTCCACAGCAGGACCGAATCTGCAAACCCTGAAACCCAGAGCAGATCCCAATTCTTTATCCCCGTACCCAAACCCCCCGATAAGTATAGGCGCCAGTCGGAATTTGACGATGTTTCCCCCACTCCGAGGAAACCAGGGAAAGGGGAAAACACCCGTCTATTTCCCCGACTAGGCCCCAAATTTAACGGGGTTTCGGTTTCCGGGGGTAAAGTACTTTTGGAACTCTGAAACAAGTTTTGCAGGTTCAAAGTTCGGGCTGGGGTTTCGAAGAACAATGTAAATAATTTCGCCTTTTTTTGTGAATTGTTTAAGAAATGTGTTTTGTGGGGTATATATATAAAATATATATAATAAATATATATATAATATATATATTATAATATAAAAAATATATAATATTTATTTATGTGAAAACCCTTTTTTTTAGATGACACCGAAATTTTAACACTAAAAAATTTGTGACACTCAGTAATTGTCACTTTCAACTACCCACGACCTATATAATATCACATAAAATTTTTGACTTCTAAAAAACCTTGTTTTAGACATTTTTAAAAAATAAAAAAGGGAAACAATGTAAATAAAAAATTTAAAAAAATGAAAAACCAAAGTTTTATGAAAACCAACTGACTTTGAGACACACAAAAAATGTGGTTTACATTAAATTCTTTCACCTGAATTCTAAGTCTGTTTTTCGGGGCCAAGGTCCTAAAGTCATGCCAGGCCTCGGGGTTGATAAGGGTTGATCAACCGGGCTGTTATTGTTTTCCACACGCAACCCAAACGTTAGAAACCGCAGCCCCCCCCTAAATCGGGGTGATGACTTTAGGTATCTGGATTTTATCTGGAGAGATTTTTCCGGGGGGTAAAAACGCCCCCGGGGCCCCGGTCTGTGCCCCAGGCCTCCTTAGGTAAAGTGTCCCAGGATGCGACCCACACCAGTCGACAAAACACCCAGGTCCCCCTTTTTAAACTGAGGGGGGAACATAGACAACCAGGGGGGAAAGAAACACGTCCAATGTTTTCTACTCGGGCTGGGAATCAAACCCAAAGGCCCTTTCACCGGTGAAGCGAGAGCTTTAAACCCACCGGGCCAAACCCAAGCTCCCTCTCAAAACAGCCGGAGTCAAATTGGGGTAACCCGAAAACGTATGCTGGGAGGCAGATAAACAGGCTTACCCTCAGACATTTTTTTTTTTTTCCTTAGTGTATTTCTGGCACCCAAGGGTTTTTCATTGGAAAAATAAGCACCGTTTTGCCGAGTCTTATTTTATCGTAGTAATTTGATTTCCTTAACACTTTTGGGGGACTCTAGGGGACCGGGGTTTAATCCCGGCCCCGGGGTAGGTTTGGTTTTGAAATGGGTTATTACGATTTTTTTTGAGTATGTTGGGGCCCAGGGGAAGGGGACTTGAGCAAAGAGTTCGTCACGGGCCCACGCTAGCTGGAGATTCGCCCTGAAAAAAACTTGCATTTGGGGTCCCCAGTGGTGCCGGGGCAAAAACCTTTCCCAAAGGTTAGAAATTACCTATTGGATGAATTTTTATTGTGGCTACCTGGTTTCAAATGGCAAACCCGCAAAACGGGCTGGAGTTTTTGAAACTCCTTATGACCGGGGTTCAACCCCGGCCCGGGGATGGTTTGTCTCCCCTGTTTAAAAAACCAAATTGTCCCTCGTGGCAGTAATATTAGTTAATTTTAAATTTCCCTCGGGAAAACAAAATAATTGTTAATTTTTTGGGAAGGGGTCTTTTAAACATCTTCCTGGAAAAAAACTGAAAAAAAAAATAGTCATTAAAAAAGGGAAACATTTCCAGTTGGGGTATCCGTCAGCTGTCCTTTTCCCAAAATTCCTGGGTTTTTTAATCTGGTGGGGGCCCTTTAAACTAATGATGTAAAAAACTGCAGTAGGGACCTCTGGACTTCTGTTGCTTACACTTTTTGATAAAAAATCCCAGTAATCTATTTGCCTTATTACAAACTCTTAGGAAATCCCTGTTTTGGTTTAAAAGGTGCTGTTTTCCAAAAAACCCCCAAAAAGCCCTTTTTCGAAATCTATAGGGCTAATTTCCCTAAAATTTTTTTTAACTTGTAAGTCTAGTGTTATGGACACTCCCGAGCTTCAAAACCGCTTTTTATCTACATTGAACTGCATCTGCCACTTTCGACCAAAAAAGAGTTTTTCCAAATCTTTCTAAGTTCCCTAACATCTACTTTTTGGTCAATTTTTCCCTCCCCTTATCTTTGTGTAAATCCCCAAATTTTTCCCTTCATATCACTACATTTTTCCTTCAAATACACAATACCCTATTCATTACCATGATTTTACCCCTCAAAACCTTAGTGAAAAAAGTTAGAAAATTTTCGTTAACGGGAAACGCCCCTTTAAAAAAACCGTGTTGAAAATCATTAATAAATCTGTCCGGTCAAGATGGCTACAAAATTTTGCTTGGGGAAATTAAATTGTTTCCCATAAATTTTCCCACTATGGTCCCCTTGGGCCCAATATTTTCCGAACCCAAAGGGAAACCTGTAAACCTCCCTTTGTAAATAGGTTTTAAACTTTTTTTGCCATTTTTCCACAAAATCAGGCAAAAACCAGTTTTAGTGATATGTTAAAAAGATTAGCCAAAGGATGCAAATTTTCCTTTTTAACATTCCTTAGCACCCCTTCCCAAACATTTTATCAGGCCTGGGCATTTCTTAGGGTTTTAGTTTCTTTTATTTGTCTGAGGCCCCAGTCACTTTCCCGCAATCGAAACATATTTTATCATCCTGTTCTACATAATCTATTAATCAGGGAAAACCCCTAGTATTTCCCCGGGTGAAAACTGAGAGGAAGAAATTTTTTGAAAATTTTACACATAACCTTATCACTTTCAGTGATCTGACCAGAGGGTTTCTCTTAAGTGGGGCCCCTTGTCCCCAATCTTTTGTAACCTGAAAGAACCCTTTTGGGGTTTGTCCTTTTAATCCCTTGCGACCTTACCTTTATAATTTTCCCTTTTTTTTTTTTTTTTATTTCCCTTTTTTTTATTTCCTTTTTTAACGAATATATTGAAATTTCCCTTTAAATTTCCCATCCCCCCCTTTTGATACCCTATATATGCCTCTCTTTTTTTACCAATGAGATGTTTCAAACTATTTTTCAATCCAATTTTTTTGGGGTCAATTTTTTTTTAGATCTAATTTTTTCCCCACTCGGAAACAAAAGTTGTCTGGGCGCTAGAAAATATAAATCCCGAAAAACATCATATTGGCAAACCCAAAATCACCACCACCCCCTAGTCCCGGAAAAATCCCCCAAATTTTGCCCACCCAGGTAATTTTTTAGTCCCCTGAAACGGGGCCCAAACGAAAATTTGGGGCGGAAATTTTATTGCAGTTATTTTGGGGAATTTTCATGAATATTGAAAAAAAGTGATTTGTGGTCACTCTCCCCCCAAACCATCATTAAAAACCCCAAGATTATTTTAAATTTTTTTAATCTTTGTTTGGGAAGAACCCAAATCAAGCAAGTTTTCCTCTAGTTGGTTTTTGGGCAGAACCTTTTTTTAAAAAACAATCCCGAAAACCCTATCAAGAAAGTCTCTAGACCCCCCAAAATTTCCCCCGTCATATTGTTCCAATCAAAATTTTTCTAAAGTTTAAAAAATTTTCCCATTTAAACACAACATTTTTTATATTAGATGCCTAAAAGAATTTCTCCCATAAAAAGTTTTTCCGCAAATCCCAATCAAGGTTTGGGGGGGCCTATAAATCACAACCAAAAAATTTAAAATTTTTCCCCGTCCAAAGAAAAACTGTTTGCCAAAAAAGATTTTTGTGTTTGATGTTTTTAATCTTATATCATGTCCCAAGACAAAAATTTTAAAAAAATTCCCCTGACATCGCCACTCCACCACCTTCCTTTTGATCATTTTCAGTGTGGGAAAATTTTTAAAAACCCCGGATGTTTGCATTCAAAAGGCATTTCTCTATCTTTCAGGTTTAACCCCGGTCTCCCGTTTTTACCAATTTTATCTATAAATTTCCTAAACTTGCAAGTAATCTTAGCCAAACAATTTTTATTTCTTAGATTCCTACTATTTGTATAGTTTAAACCTTTAAAGGGGGCTAATTTTCTCGGCCCTCTACTATCCCTCTTTGTTTTGTTGATCAATTGATTTTTCCATTTACCCACACTTTTTTTTTGGAAATTGTCTTTTAAACACAAAACCCCGAGGTATCCCCGTAAAAACTGCTGTTTTAACCCCAATGCTGCAGCCTGATTGTTTCCCCAAAACACCCATACCTCTATAATCTTTTCCCGTTTTAAATTCCTGACAATCATCCCAAATTTCCCTCTCAATTGAATTGGCTAATGCAACCACTTTCCCTCCCCAGAGAGAACGAACCCCATCCCTTTCATACATACAAAGTTTTTCCAAAAAATTTTTGGGCCCCCGTTATCAAAGAATGGGATTGCAATTCCTTGCGTACCTGTTTTAGCCAGCAATTTATACCCAATTTCCCAAAAAACCATTCATTGCCCACTTTCCCCTTTCTAGGGAAGGTCTACGTATGACTGGGGGTCCCCCCCTTTGACCCAACCAAATTCATGGCTGGGCCTTACTTATCCAGACTTTCCCGTCTCCTTTCCTTCCAAATGTCCAAAACCCCCCAGCACTAAGACAAAATAATGGCCTTTTTTTCCCATTTTCCTGCCATAATATTATCCAACCTGCTGCCCAGTTTACCAACAACCCCGCTCCCCGGAAAACACACTGTCTGACCCCTTTTTGTCTCGTTACAAAATGACGGGCCATACACAATACCTGAAATTTTTCCTAATTTAAAAAATTTTTTCCTTGAAATTTCAGGGGGAAACAGGGACCCCTTTAAACCCCACTAAACCCCGAAGTACACCCCCGCTTGGAGGGAAAAGAGAATCCCCATTTTTCCCCAAACCTTTTACATCTTCCTATTAACCCCCCTCACTTCCTGAACTGTGAACCACTTGCCCCTTAAAAACGGGTGCCACTAACACTGCTGGTGACCATTCCCCTTCCCCTTTCCAAACCCCCAAATTTCCCTTTTCCCCACCGCTCCCCCCATCTTTTGCGAAGCTTCAGCCTCCTATTTTCCTTTCCCAAGAAGTAAATCTTTCCCTTTATCAAAACTTAAAACCCGAATTCTAAAACACTACAAAAAAGCCCCTGGTGCTTGGTAACCCGCCCACGCTAATCTCAAAGCTGAGGGAGGTTTGACCGCAGGTGACCAATGACCTCAGCGTACCCGTACATTCCTAGATCTGCCCTCACCTTCCTTTAATGGGCTGTTTGCACAGAGCAAAAATTTCAAACCTAGGAACGCAAGTGACTGAAAAAAAAATTAAACCCTTGACAAAGGCATCCCTTGGGTTTTGAAAGTTCTCATTTTTCCAACCTATCATTTTTTTTCAAAATTAAAATGATAATGAGACAATTGTGATCGTTAAAGGCAGATCTTTGTTATTATCACTCCCAAGGGTTTTTCACATTAGGTTACCACTCTAAAGAATGAAAGAATTTTTTTGATACTCAGTTCTAGCTATTATTTTACAAAGTTTTCCGTAATGAATTCCTAAAAATTGTTTTTTTTTAAAATACTGTTTTTCCCCAGCCCATTGAAAAACTTTTATTTTTATTAGCTTGGGGATTTTAAACCCTTAAATCAATGGATTTACCCACTCAAAACGAATCCAGTATCATCCCGCAAGGGGAAAATTTAAATAAAAGTGGTTTACATCTGCTGTTAAAATATGGCAATGAGGAAAAAGATGGGGGGGAGTTTTATTTCCCGGGTGCCTCCAACTTTAAATCTGGCCCCTTATTATTTGTAATTTACTCGTTAAAAGTTTTCAGATCTACTGCCTACCCTTTTTTAAAATTTTTTTAAACACTTTTATACATGAAACACTAGTCCCTTTCTTTTTTAAAATCTGTCTATGCTACATTTTTTGTTTTTGTTTGTCGTCCAGTAGTTGTGAGTGGCAGGGGCTGCCAGCTGTAACCCAGGGTGTGGGCCCCTTTTTGAATCAAATAAAATAATAAAAAAATTTTAAAAAACAGGAACAAGATTATCCCCTTGATTTTTTTAAAAATCTTTTGGGTGTAAGAAAATTTTTAATCTTTGAAAACACGAGTCATATAAACCACACTAATTTTGAAAATGAGAAAAAAAAAATTAAAAATAAAACCTAATAATTTTTTATAAAGGAATTTGGTCTAAACGAAATTTGAAACAGTAAATTTTTGAAACGGTTTTAAAAAAACCTTAAAATTTTTTTCCCTAAAGATTTTTGGCCTTCCCCATTTTTTTGAAAACCAAAATTTTTTTTTTTTAGTAATTTGCACTTTATAGTTTTTGTTGAGACTCATTATTTAAAGAAAACAGAAAATGTGACCCTAATTTTTTGTAAAAAAAAAAAAAAAAAAACAAAAACTCAATAAATTTTACCCCAAGTAAAATTTTCAAAATTTTTTTTTCACACAAAAATTAAATTTTAACAAAAATAATTTGAAATGTACATAAAGAAAATTCCCCAAAAATTTTTTAAACTAAATTTTCTAAAAAAAAAAAAAACTGGAACAACCCCAAACATATGGCGTAATTATTTTTTTTTTTTCAAATTTGGTTTTTTTAATTACGTTATTGTTTTCATATGCATTTTGAAACCCCTTTTTTCTCATGTATTTTTTTTTTTTATTTTTTAAAATATATTTTACTTTTTTCCCAAAAAGGGATAAAAACATTTAATGTTTATTGTTTTAAATCCCGGGAAAGGTTTGTTATTTTTTGTTTTTATTAAAACCCAAAAAATGATGGATATTTTTCCCTTTTAATTCAGAATTTCTTTCCCTTTTAAAACCCCCCCTAGGCAGGGGGCCAAATAGGCCCACAAATATTAATTCTACCCCTTGCCCAAACATTATCAACATTGTTAAAAATTTTTCAGAAAATCTGTGGAATCATACCTGCTAAACATTATTCAAAACACTTGATGATAATTCTACCATTAAATATTCAGATCTACCAAATTGTTAATCTGAACACATACAAATTATGCAAAACTCCTTAATGTTAATTATTCACTCCTAAACATTATTCAAAACTACTAAACATTCTTCAGCTTTCCTTTTTTTATATCCAACAAACAATCTACATATTTTATGCTCCGTGTTTTTACCGGCATTACATGATAAAAATTAATCGTAAAAGCTTTCCCATTTCGGTAAAAATCTCCAATATTAAATTAGCGAGAATATATAACTCTGGCCATTTTTTAAATTGTATTAATTACAACAATGTATCTATGGCTTTATCATCATCTCGATGAAATGATCAGTGGAATAATTTAACTTTAATTAAGGCCGAAAAGCGTTTAAATATTAATGTCAAAATCAGTTTTAGTTTTGGACGTGTGTTGTCAACAAGAGTTTGCGATTATCATTCTTTTCTGGCTAGTTGCAGCGATCATCTGTCTGTCTGTCTGATCTATCGCAGCGACCTTTTGGTCGAGCCTTTGTCTTCTTGACGGTCTGTTTGATCTGTCGTAGCGACATCTTTGACGTGCCTCTATATCTGTCTTACTGTATGATCAACATGTCTTACTGTAGGGTTGTTCGATCGACGCAGCGACCAGTTTGACGCGCCTCTACTGTATGTCTGTTTTCCTGTTTGTTTTTTGTTTCGACCACATTAAAGAAAGGTGACCCTGATGCTGATGGGAAGCTGCCCTTAATCTAAGGATCAGGAACCACTTTCCCTTCGTCGGATCAAACCTGATTACCTTTAACTTCCCTGAAGTCGAATGGCCGCTCATTTAATAGTGCTGCGACCCTGCGACCTCCTGATGTCTCAGTGTCTGCATATTTAATCTTACTCGAAGAACGATGATCCAGCTCCAACAACTTGGAAATGAAGGCGTGAGGAGACCACATGGAAACCTCCACATGAAAGTAACCACAATTTCTATTTCTAATGATGGTTCTTGAGATCAATGCTCCAACGGCTCGGTCTCTGACCATGCTTGATGGTCTTGTCAGTGAGGGAGCTAGAGCTCAGTGCACCAGTTAACGTAAATAATAAAATCCCACTGCTTAAGACCAGTTTTGAAAATTTGGCAGGTGCTTTACTGAAGACAGTTGTATATTGTTTCATTTGGAGTAGAGCCTATCGCTTTCTTAGAGTATGTATTTTAAATTTCCCGCTAGTATTTTCCAGATGAAAAATTAGGATAATGTTCCCTTACCTGAGTTTGAAGAAGTTGTTTTCTCACCTGAATTTCAATACCGTGAGTGGAACAATACCGTGAGTGGACCAATACCGTGAGTGGACCAATACCGTGAGTGGAACAATGCCGTGAGTGGAACAATGCCGTGAGTGGAACAATGCCGTGAGTGGAACAATACCGTGAGTGGACCAATACCGTGAGTGGAACAATGCCGTGAGTGGAACAATACCGTGAGTGGAACAATACCGTGAGTGGACCAATACCGTGAGTGGAACAATGCCGTGAGTGGAACAATGCCGTGAGGAACAATACCGTGAAGTGAACAATACCGTGAGTGGACCAATACCGTGAGTGGACCAATACCGTGAGTGGAACAATGCCGTGAGTGGAACAATGCCGTGAGTGGAACAATACACAAATAACCCGGTGACCTCTGCTTTGTGTGCGTTATTTGTTTAATAACTAAGATGACTGAATTGATATGGGCATTGAAGCTCTTTGTTCCTTTTCGATTTCTGCAGTTTCGCCTGTCGTAAAACACTTTATTTTGTACAGTAATATTACAGACCAGAAAGTACAGGAGCCTTAAAGAGAACCAAACTTGTCAGCTCTGGTTTCGAAAATTCTTTTCACATATTTCGTTAAAGAAAAAAACACATAGCACTAAACATTTTGATGCCGCATAGATGACGTATCAAGCCTAATGAAATTGTAAAAGTACAACCACAGAACAGTAGGGCTCGAACCAATGCAAACGGAAACCTACAAACTCGCTGGCCAAATACTACCCACTGGACTAAGCCGGTCTAATAAGATTCATTATGGATTAATGGTATTCAGTTGGCATGTTCCACATGGAATGAACGTCTTAGTACTAAACCTTCTTTGGAGTCATCCCGCAACCGTTCTGTTTTTTTTTTATGCATATCCAGTTATTGCACTTTATCCACTTCATAGGAAGTATCCTCTATAAAGATTGATGCCATTCACAGGAAATCAAATTTAATAACTGAGAAAATTTGCTAAAAGGCATCTACTCATTCACTAAGGAAAGCCACATCATTATTAAAGGCATCAAAAACTATAAGAATAGTCTTTCTAAAGTTTTCATGGAAGTACAAAACATGGAATGGTCCTATATAAAAATGTAGTGAGTCATCTGCATATGCTAATTGGTCCATGGCTTGTCAGAGTTGTAGTTCACCATAAATGGAAATTTGAAGCCACTCAGATAGTGTTTCTGAAATTGTACAGTATAGTCTAGCAGGCAGTGAGTGGAACAGTAATGTTGGCAGCCACTGGTATAAAATCGTGCCAAAATTTATCACGTAAAGGGAACGCTATACTCGTGGAATATAGAAAACGTTATAAAATCGAAAATTTTCATCATTTCTGTTATTTTTCTAAGTTTATTTAAGAATATTGCAGTTCTCCGTGAAAAAAAACTATTAATTTTAAAAAACAAATCAACATATTTGAAACGTCTTCAAAACGGAAATAAAAAATTTTTTAATTATGACACACCAGCGTTTATGCGTTTGTAGCTACTTTAGAAAAGGCAATTTTATTAGTATAGAAAACGTTCCACTTAATAAATTGTAAAAAAAAGAAATACTTCAAGTGAATTGAAATATTTCTTTTGATAATGCCCACCAACACTGACACGTGCAGCATGTCCGAAATTTCATTATCCAGTAATTGGCCTGATCCAACAATTTCCAAGTTCTTTACTATGTCAATAAAATATTTTATACATCACCTATTTAGACTAAACTTTGGGTTGCACCATTCTGTTACTGAATGCTTTTTATGTCGTGGTAAATAGGTGAAACTTGCAATTTGGCTTAAATAGCAACGTCTTCTTGTTAGGTAAGACACATATGCAACAGTTAGGTATCTTTATTTCGAAACGTTTCGCCTACACAGTAGCTCTTCAGTCGAGTACAGAAAAGTTGATAGAAGCAGAAGATACTTGAAGACGATTGTAATCAGTCCATCACCCTTAAAGTTTTGAGGTGGTCAGTTGTCCCTCAGTCTGGAGAAGAGCATTGTTTTCCCTTGTCTTAAACAATATGAAGTTGAAGTGACGAATGGGGCTTTATATATGCCAGGAGGTGAGACGTAGGTTGCAACCTACGTCTCACAGTCCACAGTCCAGTCTTTAAAATTAGTTATCATGCTATTAGCTTATTCTGATCGGCTTCAAATATTCAAAAAGGAGTAGCTAATTAGAAGGTTTTTTAATGATTATTGAAAATGTAGTAATCATTTTTTCTAATTTTTATTTT
>NC_069429.1:1369444-1425736 GCF_026875155.1 Cherax quadricarinatus | reverse complement strand
CAAAAAAACCCCTTTCCCTTAAAAATTATAGATATTATTATATATGCAAACCAGCAGTATATGGGGATACTGTCTTAGCTTACATATGAAAGTCCTTGGTTTGATCCCTGGTACGGCTGGTAACACTGGGTGTGTTTCCTTAAGACACCTGATGTCACTGTTCACCTAGCAGTAAGTAGGCACCTGGGTGTTAGTCAACTGGTGTGAGTCACATCCTGGGAACAAAATTAACCTAAGTGGTCCGAAATGCTCAGCATAACAAGGGATTTTATATATAGTATATCACTGATGTTATCTATGGTCTGGATAAGTCGTATCATGTACTGACTATTATTATACCATATTATCAAAGTGCGGGACAGACACAGTGTTCCATACAATGTCGTACAACACTGGTGACCACCATACTGACCAGGGATGAGACACGACCAGTGCTGCATACAACAATATCATACAACACTGGTGACCACCATACTGACCAGGGATGAGACACGACCAGTGCTGCATACAACAATATCATACAACACTGGTGACCACCATACTGACCAGGGATGAGACACGACCAGTGCTGCATACAACAGTATCATACAAGAAAAATTAATTTAAAATACATAAGAACATAAGAACATAAGAAAGGAGGAACACTGCAGGAGGCCTGCTGGCCCATACTAGGCAGGTCCTTTACAATTCATCCCACTAACAAAACATTTGCCCTACCCAATTTTCAATGCCACCCAAGAAATAAGCTCTGATGTGAAAGTCCCACTCAAATCCAACCCATCCCACTCATGTACTTATCCAACCTAGATTTGAAACTACCCAAAGTCCCAGCCTCAATAACCCAACTAGGTAGACTGTTCCACTCATCAACTACCCTATTCCAAACCAATACTTTCCGATGTCCTTTCTAAATCTAAACTTATCTAATTTAAATCCATTACTGCGCGTTCTCTCTTGGAGAGACATCCTCAAGACCTTATTAATATCCCCTTTATTAATACTATCTTCCACTTATACACTTCGATCAGGTCTCCTCTCATTCTTCGTCTAACAAGTGAATGTAACTTAAGAGTCTTCAATCTTTCTTCATAAGGAAGATTTCTGATGCTATGTATTAATTTAGTCATCCTACGCTGAATGTTTTCTAACGAATTTATGTCCATTTTGTAATACGGAGACCAGAACTGAGCTGCATAATCAAGGTGAGGCCTTACTAATGATGTATAAAGCTGCAGTATGACCTCTGGACTTCTGTTGCTTACACTTCTTGATATAATCCCAGTAATCTATTTGCCTTATTACGTACGCTTAGGCCATTGCTGTCTTGGTTTAAGGTTGCTGCTCACCATAACCCCCAAGTCCTTTTCGTAATCTGTATGGCTAAGTTCTACATCATTTAATTTATAAGTACTAGGGTTTATGGGCACTCCCAAGCTTCAGAACCTTGCATTTATCTACATTGAACTGCATCTGCCACTTTTCTGACCAAGAATAGAGTTTGTTTAAATCCTCCTGAAGTTCCCTAACATCTACGTTTTGAATCAATTATCCTACCTATCTTTGTGTCATCGGCGAATTTGCTCATATCACTAGTAATTCCCTCATCAAGATCATTGATATATATTATAAATAACAACGGGCCCAAGACTGATCCTGTGGAACGCCACTTGTTACAGATCCCCACTCGGATTTAACCCCATTTATGGACACTCTCTGCTTCCTGTCAGTGAGCCATGACTCGATCCACGAGAGCACTTTTCCCCCAATGCCATGAGCTGCCACTTTCTTTAACAGTCTATGGTGCGGAACTCTATCAAAAGCTTACTAAAATCTAAGTAAATAATATCAAATTCTTTATTGTGGTCAACAGCCTCAAAAGCTTTACTGAAGAAAGTTAATAATTAGTTAGACAAGACCGGCCTCTTGTGAATCCATGCTGAGTATCATTAATCAAGCTATGCTTATCGAGATGGCTTCTTATAATCTCAGCTATAATTGACTCTAGTAAATTTGCCTACAATTGAGGTCAGGCTTATTGGGCGGTAATTTGACGGTAAACGACATGTTCCCCTGTTTTTAAAAATAGGAGTTTACATTAGCCATCTCCACATATCAGACACTACACCTGTTTGAAGAGATAAATTAAAAATATTAGTTAATGGTTCACAGAGTTCCATTTTGCATTCCTTAAGAACCCTTGAAAAAACCTCATCAGGACCCGGCGACTTATTTTGCTTCAGTCTGTCTATCTGCCTCACAACCATCTCACTAGTGACTGTGATGTTACATAATTTATCTTCTTCTAGCCCACTGTAAAAATTAATTACTGGAATATTGTTAGTGTCTTCCTGTGTAAAAACTGAGAGAAATAATTATTTAAAATCAAGCACATTTCATTCTCATTGTCAGTAAGGTGCCCATAGTTTATTTTTAAGGGGACCTATCTTATCTCTAACTTTTGTTCTATAGACCTGGAAAAAACTTTTTGGGTTAGTTTTAGAATCCCTAGCAACTTTAATTTCATTAGTCCCTTTTAGCTTTTCTTATCCCCTTTTTAATGTCCCTCTTAATGTCAATATACTGATTCATAAGATGACCCTCACCTCTTTTGATACGCCTATAAATTCCTTTCTTATGCCCTAAGTAGATATTTGAGCCTATTATTCAATTCCATTTGGGTCATTTCTATTTGATTAATTTCTTTATATGGGATAAACGCTCTTTGAGCAGCATGTATAGTGTTCAGAAAACTGTCATATTGATAGCTCTCTTCGTTACCCCAGTCAACAGATGATAAGTGTTCTCTAAGCCCATCGTAATCTGCTAAGCGAAAATCTGGGACTGTTACTGAGTTATCGCTACTATCGTACTTCCATTCAATGCCTAAATGTAATTGACTTGTGGTCGCTAGCACCCAGTTCCTCTGAAATTTCTAAATTATTAACAAGGGATTCATTGTTTGCCATAAACTAAGTCAAGCAGGTTATTTCCCCTTGTAGGTTCTGTCACAAACTGCTTCAAAAAACAATCCTGAAATACTTCTAAGAAGTCGTACGATTCTAAATTCCCAGTCAAGAAATTCCAATCAACATGACTAAAGTTAAAGTCTCCTAGAATTACTACATTATCGTGCCTTGTGGCCTTAAACAATTTCCTCCCATAGTAGTTTCCCTTGGTCCCTATCTAAGTTAGGGGGACGGTATATCACTCCTAAAATCAGTTTTTCATGCCCCTCTGAAAATTCTATCCAAACAGACTCTGTATGTGTTACTTCAGACTTAATACCCGTTTTTATGCAACAGTTCAAGCGATCTCGGACATACAATGCCACCACCAACCCCCCTCCAATACTTCTACTTCTTGGAACAATTATAAACCCTGAATTGACATTCCGCAGGCATGTCCGACTTTTTGAATTAAAACCACGTCTCAGTTAAGGCAAATACATCAATGTTACCTACACTAGCAACTAATCTCACTCGTCCATCTTATTCCTAGCACACGGCAATTAGCATAATAAACATTGAAAGACTCTCCTTCTCTTTACCTTCCTGCTCATTTCTATTTTCCTACTAAACCTATTACTGTCCTTATCACCCAAGGTCCCTGGCTTTTCAATATCTATCTCGTCTTATTATTACTAGTTTCCCCTAGAACTCGTAATATTACTACACTGGGACTTCACTGTTTTCCTGCCAAAACCCATACCACTAACTATTCCTAGTTTAAAGTCCTAACTGCTCCCTCCACTGCAGTTGCCAGTGCTTCCACCCACACCTAGTATAAGTGAACCCATCCCTAGCATACATGTCCATTTCTGCCATAGAAGAGGTCCCAGTTGTCAATGAATTGTTACCGCATTTTCCTTACAGTATTTGTCCACCAGCAATTGACACCAATTGCCCTGGACAACCATTCATTCCAACTCCCCTCCTTGGCAAAATAACCACATATGAGAGGGTTCCCACCCTTACTTCTAATTATTTCTATTGCTGACCTATACCTGCTAATCAGGTCCATCACTCCTACGTCTGCAACATCGTTGCCCATCCAGCACTGAGACAGATAATAGGATTGCTCCCATTACTCTCATGATGTCATCCAGACGGCTAACAATATCCTCCATCCCAGCCCCAGGAAAGCAAACTCTATGTCTCCTACTCCTGTCCTTCAAGCAGAACGCCCTATCCATATACCTAACTTGGCTATCCCCAACAACAACAATATTCTTACCTTCCTTAATGTCTTTCGTCGTGTCGTTCCCAGTAGTCAACTCACATTCGTTCGGGTAGCACTGAGAATGTATTGGATGTTTCCACAAACAGTTTCCACGGCAGTCTCTTTCTTCTTCATCGTTTCTACCTTTCCATTCGTCTTCTTAATCGTCAACTTCTTTCCCTGCTGTCCAGCCACTGACCAGTTTCCCTTCTTGACCTGAGGACTCAAAACAGGAGGACTACGAATCTTCTTGTTTTCCTCGGTCAATCGCCTAATTTCCAAATTCGCCAACCTCAATTCTTCCTTAAGCTGTTGGTAAAGTTGCTCGATGGAGGGCATCTTGCTTCAATTCTAGAGAGCGCGCAAACAGGTCTTCACAGAGCCAAGTACACGTCAACACTGCGCAAATGCCAACTCAATCAGGAGCTACTGCGCAGCACGTCCGCACGGCCCAATAGCGATGCGAACACTCGACCCAATAGCGATGCGAACACTCGACAGAACAATCATAAACTGAGACAAATGCGCAATATCTGGGTATCTTTATTTTAGACGTTTTGTCATCCAGTGACTTTATCAATACAGATTCGAGGACATAATTAGAAGACAGTAGAGCTATATACAAAAGATGAGGTAATCAGTCCCTCAGCCTTGGAGTTGGTGTGAAGAGCACCGTAGTCGTGGAGATTCTGGAGCACAGGAAAGGAAGCTGGTCGCTAATATACTAACGTCAGGTGGAATGGGACAGGTAGCAGACGAGGGCATAGTCACTAGTAGGCGGGATTCCCCAGTGGAAGTAGGTCCTACCCAAAGGGATGGGTAAGTTGTAGAAGCCGTGAGAAGAAGGTCATGTCGATGTCCTCTGAAGCATGATTCCATGATGTTGCAGTGTCTGACAAGTTGTACAATAATGGTATACAATACCGACAAGACGAAAACTGAGACACATATGCACATGTGTCTCAGTTTTCATCTTGTCGGTATTGTATACCTTTCTTGTACAGGACAACCATAACTGCGATATTACTATTCATGATTTAATTAAATAATGTCATGCTGGTTCACCATTTTATGTCGGTCATACAAGTTATGTATGCCATAAGTTGTTCATTATTTATCTTTGAAAATTTCATTAATTGGAATAAATTTACATCGGAAATTCGCATTTCGCAACTAATACCATCTTATAAAAGTTTACCATTGTTCGCCCGGTGTCTTTTTCTATAAACTATATGAAGAAAATGTGCATGAAAGTTAATTTAATGGCTAAAAATTTAACCTAAACTGAAACCGTAAGGTGCCTTGATACGGGGGAAATTTATTATTTTTATAATAAAGGGGGGAGCGTAAACCCGAGGATTTACAGCGCCAGGGGGGGGGGGATGGGGAAAGGCATTCAGGTTAATTGGGGAACGGGAACAAATCCAATTCCCTAAATAAGAGCCCCTCACCCAAATCAAGGGAAACCTTCCTTGGGGGTGAACGGCGAAACCCCCTTGACCCCGGTATTAAAAAGGAAACCTTTGCCCCCCTTGAATCAAACAATTCTCTCCCATTCCCAAGTGCGTAACACCCATGGGTTGATGTTCCCCATAAATATAACCTGGCGACGTAAATACATTAAACAGGGCATATTAAAAAATTGCAAATAAACCCCGTGAAACAACAGTGAAATTTCCAAGCGAATTTGTGATTTGTCACTTTTTTTTTTCCCCTTTAAAATGAGAAACTGAAACGATTGGTTAGCGCATTCGCTCACACACTGAGGGCCCGGGGGTTAGATCCCCGGGTGGGTAAAAACATTAGAGTGTTTCCTTAAACACCTGGTCCATGTTTTACCAGCGAGAGAGAGAGGGGGAAAGAGAGGAGAGAGGAGAGAGGAGAGAGAAAAGGGGGGAGGGGAGAGAGAGAAGAGAGGAGGAGAGAGAGAAGGGGAAGGGGGAGAGGGAGAAGAGAGAGGGGGAGGAGAGGAGAGGAAAAAGAGAGAAGAGAAAAAGGGGGGGAAGAGGAGGGGGTGGGGGCCCAAATTTGGTTGTACCCGGGAAACACACCCCAACCTAGGCTTATCCCGTACAGCTTAACTACTTTAGCTGGCGCGCGCTGAACTACGTGCGACCAGCTGTAACAGCCTGATTGATCAGGACCCTGATCCACCGAATCCTGGTTAGGGACCGGACCGCGGGGGCGTTGACCCCCGAAATCACTGAGGTACTTCACTTGCAGTAATACTCTTGCAAAACAATAAAACACTGTACACTGTGTGTGTGTGTGTGTGTGTGTGTGTGTGTGTGTGTGTGTGTGTGTGTGTGTGTGTACTCACCTAGTTGTACTCACCTAGTTGAGGTTGCGGGGGTCGAGTCCGAGCTCCTGGCCCGCCTATTCACTGGTCGCTACTAGGTCACTCTCCCTGAACCGTGAACTTTATCATACCTCTGCTTAAAGCTATGTATGGATCCTGCCTCCACTACATCGCTTCCCAAACTATTCCACTTACTGACTACTCTGTGGCTGAAGAAATACTTCCTAACATCCCTGTGATTCATCTGTGTCTTCAGCTTCCAACTGTGTCCCCTTGTTACTGTGTCCAATCTCTGGAACATCCTGTCTTTGTCCACCTTGTCAATTCCTCTCAGTATTTTGTATGTCGTTATCATGTCCCCCCTATCTCTCCTGTCCTCCAGTGTCGTCAGGTTGATTTCCCTTAACCTCTCCTCGTAGGACATACCTCTTAGCTCTGGGACTAGTCTTGTTGCAAACCTTTGCACTTTCTCTAGTTTCTTTACGTGCTTGGCTAGGTGTGGGTTCCAAACTGGTGCCGCATACTCCAATATGGGCCTAACGTACACGGTGTTACAGGGTCCTGAACGATTCCTTATTAAGATGTCGGAATGCTGTTCTGAGGTTTGCTAGGCGCCCATATGCTGCAGCAGTTATTTGATTGATGTGGGCTTCAGGAGATGTGCCTGGTGTTATACTCACCCCAATTTCTTTTTCCTTGAGTGAGGTTTGTAGTCTCTGGCCCCCTAGACTGTACTCCGTCTGCGGTCTTCTTTGCCCTTCCCCAATCTTCATGACTTTGCACTTGGTGGGATTGAACTCCAGAAGCCAATTGCTGGACCAGGTCTGCCGCCTGTCCAGATCCCTTTGTAGTTCTGCCTGGTCTTCGATCGAGTGAATTCTTCTCATCAACTTCACGTCATCTGCAAACAGGGACACCTCGGAGTTTATTCCTTCCGTCATGTCGTTCACAAATACCAGAAACAGCACTGGTCCTAGGACTGACCCCTGTGGGACCCCGCTGGTCACAGGTGCCCACTCTGGACACCTCGCCACGTACCATGACTCGCTGCTGTCTTCCTGGCAAGTATTCCCTGATCCATTGTAGTGCCTTCCCTCTTATCCCTGCTTGGTCCTCCAGTTTTTGCACCAATCTCTTGTGTGGAACTGTGTCAAACGCCTTCTTGCAGTCCAAGAATATGCAATCCACCCACCCTCTCTCTCTTGTCTTACTGCTGTCACCATGTCATAGAACTCCAGTAGGTTTGTGACACAGGATTTCCCGTCCCTGAAACCATGTTGGCTGCTGTTGACGAGATCGTTCCTTTCTAGGTGTTCCACCACTCTTCTCCTGATAATCTTCTCCATGATTTTGCATACATGTCAGTGACACTGGTCTGTAGTTTAATGCTTCATGTCTGTCTCCTTTTTTAAAGATTGGGACTACATTTGCTGTCTTCCATGTGTGTGTGTGTGTGTGTGTGTGTGTGTGTGTGTGTGTGTGTGTGTGTGTGTGTGTGTGTGTGTGTGTGTGTGTGTGTGTGTGTGGTACTCACCTAATTGTGCTTGAAGAGGCTGCATCACAGCTGCTGGCCCCGCCTTTTATTGGTCGCTACTAGGTCCTCTCTCTGTTCCATGAGCTTTATCATACATCTTCTTTAAACTATGTATGGTTCCTGCCTCCACTACGTCACCTTCCCAGACTATTCCACTTCCTGACAACTCTATGACTGAAGAAATACTTCCTAACATTCCTGTGATTCATCTGAGTCTTCAACTACCAAATTTTGACACCTTGTTGTTGTGTCCCATCTCTGGAACATCCTGTCTCTGTCACCTAGAAGGCAGAATATTCAGTCAGCCTCAAGGGGAAATCTCGGTACTCTTCCCTGATATAATTACATTAACTTCTCCAAAGATATGAACCCCCACACCCGCAGCTACAGGCGACTTCACCCCGTCTATATCTATCTTTGTAACCAATTTACAGCCACATTTCCATTTACAACAACAGACACAGTAAGGAATATGCGATCTGTTGATTTTCAACAACGTTGAAAACCAGCAAGAGTACATACATGCTTACTGTGCCAGAGTACAGCAAGGCAGTCAGCTTTGACCTCAGCAAGAGTAATTCTCCCCTTGATGCTAGTGAAGAGAGAGAGTGAGAGAGAGAGAGAGAGAGGAGAGAGAGAGAGGAGAGAGAGAGAGAGAGAGAGAGAGGAAAAGGAGAGGAGAGAGAGAGAGAGAGAGAGAAAGCCAGGTGGACTGCCTCAGGTAACCTGGCACCTCACCTTATCTGATCACTAATGGGCAGTCTGCAGGCAACACTCGTTAGTGCTAAGCCAGCTTCCTACCTCACAAGGTCACACACACACACACACACACACACACACACACACACACACACACACATATATATATATATATATTATATATATATATATATATATATATATATATATATATATATATATATATATACATGTGTGTGTGTTACTTTTTGCTGATGATACTGTGCTTATGGGAGATTCTAAAGAAAATTGCAAAGGTTAGTGGATGAGTTTGAGAATGTGTGTAAAGGTAGAAAGTTGAAAGTGAACATAGAAAAGAGTAAGGTGATGAGGGTATCAAATGATTTAGATAAAGAAAAATTGGATATCAAATTGGGGAGGAGGAGTATGGAAGAAGCGAATGTTTTCAAATACTTGGGAGTTGACGTGTCGGCGGATGGATTTATGAAGGATGAGGTTAATCATAGAATTGATGAGGGAAAAAAGGTGAGTGGTGCGTTGAGGTATATGTGGAGTCAAAAAACGTTATCTATGGAGGCAAAGAAGGGAATGTATGAAAGTATAGTAGTACCAACACTCTTATATGGATGTGAAGCTTGGGTGGTAAATGCAGCAGCGAGGGAGACGGTTGGAGGCAGTGGAGATGTCCTGTTTAAGGGCAATGTGTGGTGTAAATATTATGCAGAAAATTCGGAGTGTGGAAATTAGGAGAAGGTGTGGAGTTAATAAAAGTATTAGTCAGAGGGCAGAAGAGGGGTTGTTGAGGTGGTTTGGTCATTTAGAGAGAATGGATCAAAGTAGAATGACATGGAAAGCATATAAATCTATAGGGGAAGGAAAGAGGGGTAGGGGTCGTCCTCGAAAGGGTTGGAAAGAGGGGGTAAAGGAGGTTTTGTGGGCGAGGGGCTTGGACTTCCAGCAAGCGTGCATGAGCGTGTTAGATAGGAGTGAATGGAGACGAATGATACTTGGGACCTGACGATCTGTTGGAGTGTGAGCAGGGTAATATTTAGTGAAGGGATTCAGGGAAACTGGTTATTTTCATATAGTCGGACTTGAGTCCTGGAACTGGGAAGTACAATGCCTGCACTTTAAAGGAGGGGTTTGGGATATTAGCAGTTTGGAGGATATGTTGTGTATCTCTATACGTATATGCTTCTAGACTGTTGTATTCTGAGCACCTCTGCAAAAGCAGTGATAATGTGTGAGTGTGGTGAAAGTGTTGAATGATGATGAAAGTATTTTCTTTATGGGGATTTTCTTTCTTTTTTGGGGTCACCCGCCTCGGTGGGAGACGACCAACTTGTTGAAATATATATATATATATATATATATATATATATATATATATATATATATATATATATATTTATATATATATATCTCAATAACAACACTGCGACTAGTCGAGGATTCGAACCCATGTCGTTTTCGCCTGCCTGATGTGTGTTTTTCGCTCACCCTGAGGTGGGCCAAAACGACATGGGTTCGAATCCTCGGTTAGTCGCAGTGTTGTTATTGATTCCAAAAAAAAGTAACCACTGTCAAAAATAGTGGATTTTCAAGCAATTTCGTGTTTTTTCACATTATCAAGGAACTCATAATGTGGAAATTGAGTATTTTCACAGTGGTTATTTTGCATATTATATCACCTGTTTACTGTGACCTTACTGCATGTATACTACACACCCACAGCTGTATTTCTCTACAGAGTGACGTACTGTATATCTATACAGAGTGAAGTGTATATCTCACTGTATATACACTAGAATAAACCATACCACGGGCGGGGTTCGAACCCGCGATCAGAGTCATAAAACTCCAGACCGAAGCCTTACACTGGGATGTACATATCTCTTAGTGTATCAACACTTTAAATATTATTAAGAGTTGCAAGAAGCTTGACCGGCGGTGAGCAGTCTTAATGAACCTCGTCTGAGTAAAAAAATATAGTTATAACCATACCATAATTTTTATAAGTAGGGTGGAGGGGTAAGCCAGCAGAAGGTCTCGGTCAGATGACCACAAGCTCCAGCTGTGGGTTATCATAATGACTAAGACCCAGAAAGCACTTGTCCTGGTTCCTGACACAGTAATATAGATGTAAATTACTAAGACTCCAGACTAAACAAAGCACAACACACACCTCTGATATACTTTTGATGAGTTTCCAGTCTTTTTACTCCCGGAGCCCGGCCATAGGCCAGGCTCGTATGGTACTAGCCTGGTCAACCAGGTCAACATGGGGACTGTGCCCACCTAGCTGACCACGCGCACAAGCTGGAAAGAATCCAAAGATTCACAACGAGACTAGTCACAAAGCTGAGAAAAATAGACCTATAAGGAATGGTTGAAAGAAAGGGTGAACCTGACAATCTTAGAGTAAAGGAAGGAATAGAGAACACGTGATAATGACGTATAATCTTTAACAAGGATAAGACACAGGAGTGTTAATGTTGCAGTTTTGTAACTGTAGTGTAAGTGCGCCTCTGGCAAGACAGTGATGGAGTGAATGATGGTGAAAGTTTTTCTTTTTCGGGCCACCCTGCCTTGGTGGGAGACGGCCGATGTACCTTTGAAGAGTTTCGAGGGTTTATCTACTCTCTGAGCCCGGCCATGGGCCAGGCTCACATATGTAACCGTTAATTATTGCGAAACGTTTCGCCTACACAGTAGGCTTCTTCAGTCACATACAGAGGAGGCAGCAGAAGCAGTGGATATGCCGAGATGTAATCAGTCCATCACTCTCGAAGATGTAGTTTAGAGGTGGTCAGTTCCTCGGTCTGAGTGAGGGACTGACCACCTCAACGACGGTGATGGCCTGACTACATCGTCTCAACATCTCCACTGTTTCTGTAGTGCTAAGAATCCAAGTCTGCAAACACACCTTCCAGACTTGCTCCTCCTCCCACACACCTGCTCCTCCTCCCACACACTTGCACTCTCTCCCACACACCTGCACTCTCTCTCTCACACACCTGCACATCCTCCCACACACCTGCACCTCCTTTCACACACCTGCACCTCCAACACTCATGCTTCTCCTCCCACACACTTGCACCCTCTCACACACCTGCACTCTCACACACATGACCTCCTTCCCACACACCTGCACAAACACCTGTCAACATAACCTAATTTTTCTGAACACAAATCAGTCTAGTATTACAACCAGCTTTTAACAGAGTTACCTGCAGTCAATTCCAGGGGGGCGGTGCCCCTCCCGCACTACGTCCCAACCCATCCACCTGACTAGTGACATGTGTGTGTGTGTGTGTGTGAGAGAGAGAGAGAGAGAGAGAGAGAGAGAGAGAGAGAGAGAGAGAGAGAGAGAGAGAGAGAGAGAGAGAGAGAGAGAGAGAGAGTGTGTGTGTATTGTGGAACATGTCAATAAAGAACACAAGTGTAGCTAGACACTCCCGTCTCTATCTAAATTTCCACCTACACACACACAACACACACACACACACACACACACACACACACACACACACACACCACACACACACACACACACACACACACACACACACACACATACACACACAGCTTCAAGAAGAGGTACAATAAGGTTATTGGAGCAGAGAGAGAGAGGGGACCTAGTAGCGACCAGCGAAGAAGCGAGGCCAGGAGCTGTGACTCGACCCCTACAACCACAGTGAGTGAGTACCCATATACACATCTTAGGGCAACACACTCCACTTTCCTGACGAACAAAACACTGCCCACCACCAACTATCCACAACCTTCACGCTGCCATTATGAATATATGTGTAAATTCAATTTATCCTGTGTGTGTTAGTTACCACTTGGCAAAGGCACTTGTCGACAGACACTTGGCCTGGTGTGTGTGTGTGTGTGTGTGTGTGTGTGTGTACTCACCTAGTTGAGGTTGCGGGGGTCGAGTCCGAGCTCCTGGCTCCTGTGTGTGTGTGTGTGTGTGTACTCACCTAATTGTGGTTGCAGGGGTCGATACTCAGCTCCTGGCCCCGCCTCTTCACTGATCGCTACTAGGTCCTCTCTCTCTCTGCTTCCTGAGCTTTATCATACCTCTTCTTAAAACTATGTATGGTTCCTGCCTCCACTACTTCACTTGCTAGGCTATTCCACTTCCTGACGACTCTATGACTGAAGAAATACTTCCTAACGTCCCTGTGACTCGTCTGAGTCTTCAGCTTCCAGTTGTGACCCCTTGTTTCTGTGTCCCCTCTCTGGAACATTCTATCTCTGTCCACCTTGTCTATTCCCCGCAGTATCTTGTATGTCGTTTATCATGTCTCCCTGACCCCTTTTGTCCTCCAGTGTCGTCAGTCCAATTTCCCTTAACCTTTCCTCGTACGACATTACCCTGAGCTCTGGGACTAGCCTTGTTGCAAACCTTTGTACTTTCTCTAACTTCTTGACGTGCTTGACCAGGTGTGGGTTCCAGACTGGTGCTGCATACTCCAGTATAGGCCTAACATACACAGTGTACAGTGTCTTGAACGATTCCTTATTAAGGTATCGGAACGCTATTCTCAGGTTTGCCAGGCGCCCGTATGCTGCAGCAGTTATTTGATTGTGTGTGTGTGTGTGTGTGTGTGTGTGTGTGTGTGTGTGTGTGTATGTGTGTGTGTGTGTGTGTGTGTGTGTGTGTGTGTGTGTGTGTGTGTGTGTGTGTGTGTGTGTGTGTGTGTGTGTGTGTGTGTGTGTGTATATGTGAGGACAGATCATCCTGAGAGATGGTAATACTCACATGATAATAACATCAGTTTTGCCTTGTTAACGACTCATTCAAACTGCCTCACAAACACCCTCTTCACAAAATAAAAACCAGACAAGTAACACTAACAACACACAACTCCCAGAGAACAAATTACTGACTTTAAGGAGAAACATGAACTACACAAGCCAAGACAAACACGGCTGTACAGGAACAACATCTGCGAGAAATATACATGATAGTGGCTTGCTTCTGTGCTTAAAATATCTTAATACGTGTAAACTACATGTTGACCAAGGAACTGACTATGGAACTTAACTTCTATAGGCTGAGGGACTGACAACCTCAAATTCTTCGACTTCAAGGGTGATGGACTGATTAAATCTTCTTCACATCTCTACTGTTCCTGCCTACTTTCTGTATTCGACTGAAGAAGCCTACTGTGTAGGCGAAAAAGTTTTTGGAATAAAGTTGCCTAACTGTTGCCTATGTGTCTTACCTATCAAACTACATATTGTAAACTGCACGAGGAAATACAATGCTTATTTCATTTGTTTCTTGCTCTATCACAACTATTAATTACCGAGGCTTTGCAAGGAAAACAGTAAATATGTGATACAATGTGCATAACAACCACTGTGAAAGAAATAGTACTTCCAAACGTGTTTTGGTATTTGTGAACGAATGGACGGAAGGAATAGACTCTGAGGTCCTGTTTGCAGATGACGTTGAAGTTGATGAGAAGATTCACTCGATCGTAAAAGAACAGGAGAAGTACAGGGATCTGGGCAGGCTGCAGAATGGGCAGCAATGGCTTTGGAGTTCAATCCACAAGTGAAAAGTATGAAGATTGGGGGGGAGGGGAAAAAGGGCAAAGAAGGCCGCAGACGGGAGTACAGTTAGGGGGTCAGAGGATCCAAAAATCACTCAAGGAAAAAAAGTCTTGGGGAGTTTTTAACACCAGGCACCATCAGAAGCGCACTAACAAATAACTGCTGCATGCAGCATATGGGCGCTAGCAAACCTCAGAAACAGCATTCCGCCATTTAATAAGAATCGTTCCGGACTGTACACGTTATACGTTTAGGCCCTTATTGGAGTATGCGGCCCACAGTTTGGAACCCACACCTAGCAAGCACGTAAAAGAAAACTAGAGGAAGTGCAAAGGTTTGCAACAGACTAGTCCCGGCTAAGGTGGTATGTCTACGAGGAGAGTGTAAGGGGAATCACTGGGCACTGGAGGACAGAGAGATAGGGGGGACTGATAAAACGACATATAAATACTGAGAGGAATTGACAAGGTGGACAAAGGACTGGATGTTCAGAGATTGGACACAGTAACAAGGGAACCACTGTTGGAAGTGAAGGACACAGTTTGATTCACAGGATGTTAGGAAGTATTTCTTCTAGCCACGGAGTAGTCAGTAAGTGGAATAGTTTGGGAAGCGTCGTAGTGGAGGCATGATCTTACATTGCTTTAAGCAGAGGTATGTGAAGCTCCGGCTCAGGGAGAGTGACTAGTACGATCAGTGAAGAGGCGGGGCCGGAGCTCGGACTCGACCCCCCTCAAATCACTGAGTACACACCAACACATCACCACACACACACTCACATACCACACACCCACACACACACACACACACCACAGGGGAAATAACTGACGACTCTGGAGGACAGGAGAGATAGGGGGACATGATAAACGGGACATACAAAATACGAGTGGAATGCGACAATGGTGGACAAAGACAGGATTGTTCCAGAGATTGGACACAGTAACATGAGGGGACACAGTTGGAAGCTGAAGAACAGATGAATTCTCGGGTGTTAGGAAGTATTTCTTCAGCCACTGAGTAGCAGTAAGTGGAATAGTTTGGGAACAAGCGATTTAGTGGAGGCAGGATCATACAAGCTTTAAGCAGAGGTATGATAAAGCTCACGGCTCAGGGAGAGTGACATAGTAGCGATCATGAAGAGGGGGGCCAGGAGCTTGGATCGACCCCGCAACCTCAACTGGGTTGGTGAGTACCAATAGGTGAGGTACACAACACACACACACACACACACACACTCACACATACACACACAACCACCACACAACACAACACACACACACACAACGTCAACAACACACACACACACACACACACATATATACACACACACAACCACAGCAACACACACATACACACAACACCAAACACCAATACACACACACACACAAAACACCCCCCTCACACACACACACACAAACATAAACCAATACACACAAACCACACACACACACACACACACACACATACATACACACAACCACCTTAAGATAATGTGGGGGCAGGGGGTGAGCAGGAAGGATAAACAAGAGCATAGGGGCCATAAGAGGGAAGGGATGAAGGAGGAAAGTAATCCACGGAGGTACTAAAACACATCAAGGATTGCAATGGTAAGTCACTGTGGGAGGTGGAAGGAACGGGAGAGTTCGTGTTTGTCTAAGGGTAGTCGAAGTAAAGGGGAAACTTATGATGAAAGAAAGCAGGAGGAGAAAAAGCGAATGAAGACATCATGAAGGTGATAGGCGAGGGGGACATGACCCAGGTGGCAATTTTTCGGAGAATTGGGTGTTCACAAAGAAAAGGAATCGCTCCTCTCAAAGTAATTTTCAGGCAGAATCAACCGAACCATGATCCTGCAGGAGAAAGCACGGCTGAGAGGAAGCAGGGAGTTCGGAGTGTGTACCTAGACGAGACAGAAACCAGGACGAAAGGAGACAATGAAAAGAGAGAGTTCAAAAACGAAAGGAGAAATGGGTGGAAATGAAAAAGGAGAGCGAATAACAGGATCAATGGAAGGACAAGCGCAAACCCCTGTAAACACCTGCTGAAGGACTCCAGCACGAACCCCAGGCAACTGATCTTTCCAATACCAACCATTAACACGATCTCTGTTTTCCACCCCGCACAAAGTTTACAGTATTAGACGAAGTTGAGGCTTTGGTACACAACTGAGATGGAATAACGAAAAAAATTTTTTAAAAACATGAGGATTGGCAAGAAAGATAATGAGTAGTCCCAGACTTCATAGCAGTTACTGAAACAAAATCATGGAGACAATACAGATGCAATCTTCCCACCAGGATACAGTTCATGAGGGAAAAGATAGGAAAGGGGTAGGGGGGGAGGTGGGGTTGCTCTGCTCGTAAAAAACAGATGGAAATGCGAGAAAATGGAAGGAATAGATGAGACAGGAGAAAGAGACTACATAGCAGGTACACTTCAGTCTGGGGAAACACAAAGTGGTCATTGCAGTGATGTATTATAATCACCACAGAAATGCAGGGAGGCCAAGAGAGGGAATAGGAGAGGAGCAACAGGCAATGGTGGGAACACATTTTGAGGTGGCAAGAAGAGCTCATCAGCAGTAGCAAAGTTGCTGTTTTGGGGGATTTCAACACAGGGAGATTGATGGGAAAATGGAGCCACATGGCCCGCCTGCCATACATATCCATCACAGCCTGTTGATCTGGCACATGTGGTGAAGGTACTTGTTAGTTTCCTCTTGAAGGTTCAGTGTTTCTGATATCTTCTGGTAAGATGATGTATAGTCTGGGTCCCGGATGTGATACTGTGTTCTCTTATTGTGCCCACCTCAACAATGCTCCTCACGGGTTTATTTTACACTTCTCACATTTCTTCACTCCAGTATGTTGTTATGGCAGTGTGCTGATTTTTCAGTCTAATAATCTCCCACAGTTAGGCAGCAGATTGTGATAGACAGCAATACCGAGGAGGTGCTATACTGTTTGTCATACCAGTGTCCACTGAGAAGCTGTTAAACGTTTTGCACTCTGGCAGGATTGCTGGTCTTAACGTGTCATAGTAAATAATGGCTTAAAGAGTCTCCAGTGGGCGAAACGTGCGTAATAAGGTATATAAATGTTTTTATTTTTCATTACAGCTGTACTGAAGTTCATACCCAGCTAGAGTCTTCTGGAGTCACTTCGGGGTCAACGCCACCGTGGAAGGTCGCAGACCAGTTATGTGTTGGTTTTAGCAAACATAATAACACGAAGGCAACGGTAGAGACTTTCAAACAGGGAGATTGACCAGTTGCAGCCAGTGAAGAGGTGGGACCAGGTGCTGTGGACTCGACCCCTGCAGCCACAACTAGGTGAATATAGCATGTGGCAACTTCTCACAGACTCATGCCAGCTTTCACTCTACCCACTCTCTGTGCCAAATTAACACATCACTATGATAGTAAGTGACACCATCTGTGGCCACATAACACAACCACGGATTGTAAGAGGACCACCATCTGTGCCACATAACACTTGATTGTATGAGACAACTTCTGTGCCAAATAACACAAACTATGATAGTAAGAGACCCCATTCTGGGAGCCAATAACACTTGGACAGTAAGATGACAACTATTGTTGCAATAACAAACACTTTGGATAGTAAGAGACAACCATCTGTGCCACATAACACTATGAAGTAAGAGTCACTTCTGTGCAACATAACACTAGGGGGACAGTAAGAGGCCACTCTCGTGCCTCATCACTATATGACAGTAAGAGACCCATCTCTGTGCACATATACACAAACTTGGTTTGTAAGAGACATCTTTGTAATCTATTCACTTTGGTGTAAGAGACTCACTCTCGGTGCCACAAACACATCAATATGGTAGTAAGAGACCATCTCTGTGCCACTAACACAAAGATGATAGTAAGTGAACATCTCTGTGCCAATTACAACACTTTGATAGTAAGAGACCATCTCTGTGCCACATTTTAACAACTCTTTGATAGTAAGAGGACCACTCTCTGTGCCCACATAACACAACACTATGATTGTAAGAGACATCTCTGTGCACATTAACAACATCACTATGATAGTAAGAGACCACCTCTGTGCCACATAACAAACACTATGATTGTAGATAACTCTTGTGCCACATTAAAAAAACACTATGATAGTAAGAGACACTCTCTGTGCCACATTAAACAACACTATGATAGTAGAGACCATCTCTGTGCCATTAATTAAATATGATGTAAGAGACAACTCTCTGTGACCAATTAACACAACACTATTGATAGTAAGAGACACTCTCTTGTGCACATAACACTCTGATAGGATGAGACACTGTCTTGCCACAAAACACTATGATAGTAAGAGACCACTCTCTGTGCCACATACAACCAAAACTTTGATAGAAACGAGACCACTCTCGTACCACATACACTTATGATAGTAAAAGACACTTCTGTATGCCACATAACACAACACTTTGATAGTAAGAGACCAATCTCTGTACCACATATATACTATGATTAGTAAGAGACAATCTCTGTGCCACATAACATAACACTATGATAGTAAGAGAACCACTCTCTGTGCCAATAACATAACACTATGATAGAAGAGACCACTTCTGTGTAACATAAAGAACACTATGATAGTAAGAGACACTTCTGTGTACATAAATAACACTATGATAGTAAGGACACTCTCTGTAACAATAACACACACTATGATAGTAAGAGCCACTCTCTGTGTCAATAACTAACACTATGATAGTAAGAGACACTTCTGTGTCAATAACATAACACTATTGATAGTAAGAGGACACTCTTTGTGTACATAACATAACACCTAGACAGTAAGAGACACTCTCTGCCAATCTTCCTTTGCCACATAACACTATGAATAGTAAGAGGACTTGTGCCACAACAACACATGATAGTAAGAGGAACACTCCCTGTGCCAATAACACAACACTTTGATAGTAAGTGACACTCTCTGTGCCACCATAAACTATGAAAGTAAGAGAACGCTCTCTGTGCATCATACACTATGATAGTAAGAGACCACTCTCTGTGCCACTTAACACTATGATAGAAAGAGACATCTCTGTGCCACATAACACAACAATTATGATGTAAGAGACCAATCTCTGTGCACATAAACAACACTTATGATGGTAAGATACCACTTTCTGTGCCAAATAAAACACAACATATGATAGTAAGAGACACTCTCTGTGCCACATTACAAAATATGATAAGAGGACCACTCTTGTGCACATAAACATACATGTAGTAAGAGAATCGCTGTGCCAATAACATAACTCATTGATAGTAAAAGAGACCACTCTCTGTGTCACTTAACATAAACATATGATTGTAAGAGACCACTCTTGTTGCCACATAAACACAAACACTATGATAGTAAGAGACACTCTCTGTGCCCATAAACCTATGATAGTAAGAGCATCTCTGTGCCACACAACACTATGATAGTAAGAGACCATATCTGTGAACATAAACAACACTATGTAGTAAGAGACCACTCTCTGGTCACCACATAACAATATGATAGTAAGAGTACCACTCTCTGTGCCCAAACCCCAATAACACAACCTATGATAGTAAGAGTCCACTCTCTAGTTCCCTCTATAAACACTATGATAGTAGAGACACTCTCTGTGCCACTTAAACATAACACTATGATAGTAAGAGACCACTCTCTGTGCCACATAACATACACTATTGATAGGTAAGGGAGACCATCTTGTGTCACATAACATAACACTATGATAGTAGGAGACCATCTCTGTGTCACATAACTACCTTATGACAGTAAGAGACACTCTCTGTGCCAATAAACACTATTGATAGTAAGAGACAATACTGGTGCACACAACATTGATGTAGAGACACTCCCTGTTGCACATAACAACACTATGTATAGTAAGAGACCATACTGTGCCACATAAACTATGATCGTAAGAGCCACTCCTTGCCACATAACACTATGATTGTAAGAGACCAGCTCTGTGCCACATAACAACTATGATAGTAAGAGACCTCTCTGTGCCAATAACACTACGATAGTAGAGAACCATCCCTGTGCCAAAACACTATGACACAGTACGAGACCACATCTCTGTGCACATAAACACTTGATTGTAAGGGGGACCAATCTCTGTGCCCACAAAACTATGATAGTAGAGACACTCCTGTGCCACATAACACCAACACTATGATTGTTAGAGACCCCAATCTGTGCATAACACAAAAAACTATGATAGTAAGAGACACTCTTGTGCCACATAACACAAACACTGTGATAGTAAGAGACCACTCTCTCTGCCACTTAACACTATGATAGTAAGGACCACTCTCTGGTGCACATAACAACTTATGATTGTAAGAGAAATCTTCTGTGCCACATAATCAACACTTGATAGTAAGAGACTAATCTCTGTGCCACATAAATACTATGTTAGTAAGAGACACTCTCTGTGCCACATAACACAACACTATGATAGTAAGAGACCTCTCTGTGCAAAAACATATGATAGTAGAGACCACATCTGTGCCACACAACCACTAGTGTAAGAGACACTCTCTGTGCCACATAAACACAACACTATGATAGTAAGAGACCACTCTCCGGTGCCACATAAACAAAACACTATGATAGTAAGGGACATTTTCTGTGCCACATAACACTATGATAGTAAGGACACTCTCTGTGCCACACAACACTATGATAGTAGGAGACCAATCCTCTGTGCCAACAACACTATGATAGTAAGGAGACCTTACTCTGTGCCACATAAACAACATTATGATATAAGAGACCACTCTCTGTTGCCACATAAAAAAAACTATGTAGTTAGAAAGAGACCATCTCTGTGGCAATAACACAAATCTATGTTAGTAAGAAGACATCTCTGTGCCACATAAACACACACTATGATAGTAAGAGGACCACTCTCTGTGACACATAACACTAATCTATGATAGTAAGAGACCATCTCTGTTGCACATAAACACTACACTTGGTAGTAAGTGTCCATCTCTGTGCACATAAACACAAACTATGATAGTAAGAGGACCAATCTCGAATGCCACATAACACCTCATATGGTAGGAAGAGACGAATCTCTGTGCCTCAACACAACACTATGATAGTATGAAACCACTCTTGTGCCCACACAACACTATGATAGTTAGAGACCACTCTCTGTGACATAAACATAACATATGACATAAGAGACCTTCTCTTGCCCACATAAACAAACACTACGTAGTAAGAGACCACTCTCTGTGCACACAACACTTTGATAGTAAGTGAATCTCTGTGCCAGTAAACACAAAATATGATAGTAAGAGACACCATCTGTGCAAATAAAACAACACTATGACAGTAAGAGACACTCTTGTACCACATAACAAAACAACTATGATAGTAAGAGACCAATCTTGTGCCACATCAAACAAACACTATTGACAGAGACACTCTCTGTGCAATAAACAACCTATGACAGTAAGAGACACTTCTGTGCAAATAACACACACTATGATAGTAAGAGACCACTTCTGTGCCACACACACTATGATAGTAGGAGGGACCACTCTCTGTGCCACATAACACAACATATGACAGTAAGTGCCCCTCTCGGTACCATAACACAACACTATGATAGTTAATGAGACAATCTCTGTGCATTTACACAACTCTAGATAGTAAGAGACCACATTCTGTGCCACATAACATCAACATGATAGTAAGTGAACCATCTGTGCACATAAACATAACACTATGACAGTAAGGAACCACTCTCTGTGCCACATAACACAACACTTGACAGTAAGAGACACTCTCTGTGCCACATAACACAACTCTATGACAGTTAGAGAAGCATCTCTGTACCAATAACACAAACTTATGGTAGTAAGAGACATCTCTGTGTACCAATAACAAACCTAAGATAGTAAGAGACCACTCTCTGTGTACACATAACACAACATATGTGTAAGAGACCACTCTCTGTACCACATAAACACAACACTATGGTATTGTAAGAGACACTCTCTGTGCTCTAAACACAACACTTTGATAGTAAGAGACACATGTGTTACCACATAACACAACACTTATGTAGTAAGAGACACTATCTGTGCTAAACCAACCTATGATAGTAAGAGACCACTCTGTGTACCACAAAACAAAACTATACAGTAAGAGGACCACCTCTGTGCCAACACAACACTTTGATAGATACGAGAACACTTCTGTGCCATAACGCTATGTAGTAAGAGACATTCTCTGTGCCACATACACTACCACTATGATAGTATGAGACCACTCTCTGTGCCAATAACACAACATATGACAGTAAGAGACACTCTCTGAACCACATAACACATCACTATGATAGTAAGAGACCACTCTCTGTGCCACATAAACACACGATGATAGTAGAGACCATCTCTTGTGCCATACACAAACACTATGACGTAAGAGTCCACTCTCTGTGGCCAACAACACTTGATAGGTAAGATGACCACTCTCTGTACACATAACACTATGATTAGTAGAGACTCTCTCATGCACCACATAAACAACACTATGGTAGTAAGAAGACCACTCTTGTACACTTAACAAACACTATGATGTGAAGAGACACTCTCTGTGCACTAACACAACATATGATTGTAAGAGACCAACTTATGTGCCACACAAACACTAGAAAGTAAGAGACCAAATCTCTGTGCCACATACACAACACTATGATAGTAAGGAGACCTCTCTCTGTGCAAAATAACACAGACACTATGATAGTAAGGAGACCTTCTGGTGCCACACAACACTATGACAGTAAGAGAACTCTCTGTGCAAAATAACTCTATGACAGTAAGAGACCACTCTCTGTGCCATAAACAACACTTTGTAGTATGGACCACTCTCTGTGCACATAACACAACATATGATAGTAAGAGGACCACCTCTCTGGCCACATAACAAAACACTTTGGTAGTAAGGACCCTCTCTGTGGGCCCACATATCACAACACCACTATGATAGTAAGAGTCCACTCTCTGTGCCAAATAACACAACACGATGTCAGTATGAAGAGACCAATCTCTGTGCACACAACTACTATGATAGTAAGAGACCACTCTCATTGTCACCATCATTTTGTACACGTGATAGTAAGAGACCACTCTCTGTGCCACATAACACAACACTATGATTGTAAGAGAACACTCTCTGTCCATCAACACTATGATAGGTAAGAGACATCTTGTGCCCATAAAACAACAATATGATAGTAAGAGACACTCGCGGTGCACTTAACACAAAAACTATGATAGTAAGAGACACTCTTGTGCCAACAACACTATGACAGTAGAGACACTCTCGGTGCCCACAATAACACTTGACAGTATTGAGACCACTCTTGTGCACTTAACACAACACTATGATTGTATGTTACCACTCTCTGTGCCACATAAACAACTCTATGTTAGTAAGAGACCATCTCTGTGGCAACTTAACACAACACTATGATAGTAAGAGGCTCTCTCTGTGACTTACACAACACTCTTATGTTAGTAAGGAGAACACTATCTGTGCCATAAAACAATATGACAGTAAGAGACAACTCTCTGTGCCACATACACTATGACAGTAAGAGACACTTTCTGTGCCACATAACACAACACTAGATAGTAAGAGACCACTCTCTGTGCCACATACACAAACTATGTAGTAAGAGTAACTCTATGTGCACATAAACAAAACACTATGATAGTAAGAGACCACTCTCTGTGCCACATAACACAAACACTATGATGGTAAGAGACCACTCTCTGTGCCACATAACAACATATGATAGTAGAGAACACTTCTGTGGCCACACAACACTATGACAGTAAGAGACCACTCTCTGTGCCACATACACTATGGACAGTAAGAGACCACTCTCTGTGCCACATATACACAACACTATGATAGTTAAGAGACCCTCGCTGTGCCACAATAAACCACAACATATGATAGTAAGAGGACCACTCTCTGTTTGCCACATAACACTTCACTTATGATAGTACTGAGAACACTCTCTGTTGCCTACATAACACAACTAGATAGTAAAGAGACCACTATTCTGTGCACACAACACTTGACTGTAAGGAGACCACTCTCTGTGACACATTAACAAACCTATGTAGTAAGAGACCACTTCTGTGCCTCATAACTCAAACAACTATGATAGTAGTGACACTATCTGTGCCACTAAACACAAACACTATGATAGTAAGAGCATCTCTGTTGCCACAAAACACTTGGACAGTAAAGGGACTCTCTCTGTGAAATAACATATGATAGTAAGAGAACACTTCTGTGCCACATAACATAACACTATGATAGTAAGAGACACTCTCTGTGCCACATTACACAAACATATGATAGTAAGAGACACTCTCTGTGCACATAACACAACACTATGATAGTGAGTGACTCTCTCTGTGCACATAACACAAACAACTATGTTAGTATGTGACACTATCTGTGACCACATAAACAATCTCTATGATAGTATGAGTCACTCTCTGTGCCACACAACCTATGACAGTAAGAGACCACTCACTGGGCCACATAACATATGTCAGTAAGAGACACTCTCTGTGCCAACATAACACAACACTATGCATAGTAGAGACCACTCTCGTGCACATAAACACCTATGATGTAAGAGACCACTCTCTGTGCCAATAACCACAACACTATGATAGTAAGAGACCACTCTCTGTGCCACATAACACAAACTTATTGATAGTAAGAGACCACTCTCTGTGCCTCACAACACTAGGTCAGTAAGAGACCACTCTTGTGGCACATAACAAACACGATGATAGTATGAGACCAATCTCTGTGCAACTTTACACAACACTATGATAATAAGAGGACACTCTCGATGACCGCAAAAACTATGACAGTAAGAGACACTCTCTGTGCCACATAACACAACACTATCCAGTCTGAGACACTCTTGTGCCACATTACACAACACTTTAAACGACCAGTAAGAGACCATCTTGTGCCTCATAAACATCAATATCGTCAGAGACACTCTCTGTGCCACATAACACAACACTATGACAGTATGAGACACTCTCTGTGCACTTAACACTACCACTATGATAGTAGAGGACCTCTCTCTGTGCCACACATCACTATGACAGTAAGAGACTCTCTCTGTGCCACATAAACACATCACTTTGATAGTAAGAGACCACTCTCTGTGCCAAAAACACTATGACTGTAAGAGACCACTCCCTGTGCCACAATAATCACAACACTTGACAGTAAGTGACCATCTCTATGTGCCACATACACAACACTATGAAGTTAAGAGACCACTCTTGTGCCACATAACACAACACTATGGGACCAGTAAGAGACCACTCTCTGTGCCCATAACACAAAAACTATGATAGGTAAGAGACCACTCTCTGTGCACACAACACTATGGACAGTAAGAGACCATCTCTGTGCCCAATAACACAACACTATGATAGTAAGAGGAACCACTCTCTGTGCCTCATATACAACACTATGACCGTTAAGAGACACTCTCTGTGCCACTAAACACATATGACAGTAAGTGACACTCTCTGTGCCCACATACACAACACTATGATAGTAAGAGACCACTCTCTGTGCCACACAAACACTATGACGTAAGAGCACTCTCTGTTGCCAACATAACACAAACACTATGACAGTAGAGAACCACTCTGCTGTGCCACATAACACACACTAGGATAGTAAGAGACCACTCTTGTGCCACACATTCACTATGACAGTAAGATCCACTTCTTCTGTGCCACATAACACTACACTATGATAGTAGGACCATCTCTGTGCCACACAACACTTTGACAGTAAGAGACCACTCTTGGGCCACATAACACTACACTATGACAGTATGAGACCACTCTCTGTGCAATAACCACAAACACTTGAAGTAAGAGACCACTTCTTGTGGCCACATACCACTATGATAGTAAGAGACCATCTCTGTGCCAACAACACTATTACAGTAAGAGACACTCTCTGTTGCCAATAACACAACACTATGATAGTAAGAGGACCACTCTCTGTGGCCACAGAACACAACACTATGTCAGTAAGTGACCACTCTCTGTATACAAATAACACAACAATATGACAGTAAGAGACCACTCTCTGTGCACATTAACAAACACTATGACAGTAAGAGACCACTCTCTGTGCAACATTAACACTATGATAGTAGAGACCACTCTCTGTGCCAAAAAATCACTAGGACTGTAAAGAGACCACTCTCTGTGCCACTAATCATCACTATGACGTAAGAGACACTATCTGTGTACATAAACTATGATAGTAAGAGACCACTCTCGGTGCCACATAACACTATGATAGTAAGAGACCTCTTGTGCACACAAACCACTATGACAGTATGAGACCACTTATGTGCCAAATACAACAACACTATGACAGTAAGAGACCCATCTCTGTGCCATTTACACAACTCTATGACAGTAAGAGACCATTCTCTGTGCCACTTAAACAACACTTGATAGTTAGAGACCACTCTCTGTGCACACAACACAACACTATGATAGTAAGAGCCACTCTCTGTGCAATAACACAAACAATAGGATAGTAAGAGACCATCTCTGTGCCACATAACACTATGATAGTAAGAGACCCTTCTGTGCCACACAACACTATGCCAGTAAGAGACCACTCCTCTGTGCAATAACACAACACTATGACAGTAAGAGGACACTCTCTGTCCATAACACAACCACTATGACAGTAAGAGACCACCTCTGTGCCACATAACCAACACTATGACAGTAGGACCACTCTTGTGCCACACAACACTATGACAGTAAGCGGACCATCTCTGTGCCACATAACACAAACTAGAATAGTAAGAGACCACTCTCTGTGCAACAAATATGATAGTAAGAGACACTCTCTGTGCCACAAAACAACATATGACAGTAGAGGACCATCTATGTGCCAATAACACAACACTATGCAGGTTAAGAGACCACTCTTGTGCCACATAACACAACATATGACAGTAAGAGGACCACTCTCTGTGCCACATAACACAACACTATGACAGTATGGACCACTCTCTTGCCACATTACACAACACTATGACTGGTAAGAGACCACTCTCTGTGCCACCATATAACACAACACTAAGAAGTAAGAGACCAATCTCTGTGCCACACAACATATGTCAGTAAGAGACACTCTCTGTACCACAATAACCAACACTATGATAGTAAGAGGACACTCTCTGTGGCCACATAACAAACACCTATGATAGTAGAGACCACTCTCTGTGCCACATAAAACATATGGACTGTTAAGAGACCACTCTCTGTACCACATAACACATCATCTATGTAGTAATGAGACCACTTCTGTTGCCATAACACAAAACATTATGATAGTAAGAGACCGCTCTCTGTGCCAAAATAACTCTATGTTAGTTGAGACCACTCTCTTGTGCCATAAACACAACACTATGGATAGTAAGAGACCACTCTCTGTGCCACATAAACACACTAACACTATGACTGTAGAGACCACTCTCTGTGCAAATTATATACAACACTATGATAGTAAGAGACACTATCTGTGCACATAATCACAACACTATGACAGTTAGAGGACCACTCTCTGTGCACTAACACAACACTATGTTAGTAAGAGCCCATCTCTGTGCCAATACCAACACTTCCAGTCATTACTCAGCAGCAGTACCCTTAATCATCTCATTACGCACGGCGGCGTTATGTCATCAAAGTACAATGTTATTTAACTGGTGAGTTTACGAAAAAATTGGGGAGGGAGAGTCGGACGCAGAAAAGTAGAGGTAAATATTTAACAGTTCAAGATTAGGTATCGCGGAGGAATCAGTGATTCGGTCGATACAATTTTACAAGCGATGGACAGGGGCCATGACAAACACACACTCACAACACACACACACACACAACACACACACACACACACACACAAGGAGGGAATATGCAGAGGTCAGTTCAGTTCAGTCAGAGCAGGACAGAACGCATGGGCAAGCACACACACAATCTACTTCATAACTTACACCTATCAACCATCCAACACACATAAAACCATAACCCACAGCTCCACCAACACCGAGCATAGAATCCACAGTATGCACCAGGTCTCCAACTCACAGGCCCAAAACCACAGTTGTTGAAGGAAATGAAGGTATGGTACACAAACGCGGATGGAATAACAGATAGTGGGAGGAATGGCACGAATGAGTCAAAGAAGCATCACGGACATCATAGCTTCACAGAAACAAGCTTACAGTATGATACAGATGCCATCTTTCCAAACGGGATACCAAATCTGAGGGAAAGACAGAGGAACAGGGGGGGGTGGGGTGTAGAGTGGCGTTGCTGATCAAAATGCTGGAATTTTGGTGAGATGGAGAGAGGAGATAGCGGAGAAGAAAGTGATTACTAGTGGGAAAATTCACTCTGGAAGGTCCCAAGGTGGTATAGCAGTGATGTATAACCCCACACAGTAACAGCAGGAGGCATGGCAAGAGTACGACGAGAGCATTAGAGCGATGGTTGAACATGGCTAGAGTGCCATGAAGAGCTCATGATGCAGGGCAAAGCTCCTGATCATGGGTTGCTTTAACCACAAGGAGAATCGATTGGGAGAACTTGGACCACTGGGGCCCAAGATAATTGGAGGGCTAAGATGATGGAGGTGATACTGGAGAATTCTATACCAACAGGTTAAGGGTCACTAGAAGAGAGAGTGGAGAGGATGAATCCAGAAAGCTGGACTTTTATTCAACTCAGTAGTGCAGTTATCGAGGACATACTATGAAAGACCCTTGGGCCAGTGATCGCTCCATGTGGTTTAGCTCTCGAATACACAGTAAGAGTACAAGTGGAGGGAGAGCAGGAAGGCCAGACGAGAATTGAAAGCCAAAACTACATGAAAGGACTACACAGGAATGAGGGAAATACTGTCGGTGTCAGGGGACCTGAGACTGGCAGGAAGCCAGTTAATGAGATGATGGAATATGTAGCAACAAAATGCAAGGAGGCTGAAGGAGCGGGTTGTACCAAGGGTAGTAACAGGAATAATGAAAAAGACTGGATGAGACATGGTTTACCAAAGGTGCAGGGAGGCAAAAAACAAGTGTGCTAGGAGGAATGGAAGAATTAGAAGGGCAAAGGACAGGAGGAATAAGGAGAACAGTGTAGAGCCAGAAACGTATATGCACAGATAAGGAAGGGAGGGCCAAAGACAATATGAAAATGACATAGAGCGAAAGCCAAATTGACGTAATGTTGTACAGCACATCAGGAGGAAAACAACAGTCAAGGAAAGGTTATCAGTAAGGAAGGAAGGAGGAGAGTCAACAGAAATGGAGTGATGTATGTGAAGAACTCAAAAGAGATTCAAGAAGTGTTCACAGAGGAGGACAGAAGGGAATCCAGATGAGGAGAGGTGGGGCCACACACCAAGTTGCTGGACACAGTGACATAACGAGGAAGAAGTGAGAGCTTTGAGTGAGCTAATACTCAAAGGCATGGGGCATGATAACATCTCTACCATGGGTATTGAAGAGAGGGAGCAGAGGCGCTATGTGTACCCCTAACAACAATATTCAATACATTATCGAAACAGGGAGATTGATGAGGCATGGAATGACACAAAATGTAGTCCCAATCTTTAAAAAGGAGCAGACATGAAGAATTAAACGACGACAGTGTCACTGACATGTTTAGTTATGCAAAAAAATGGAGAAGTTTATCAGGAGAAGAGTTGGTGGTGGGAACACCTAGAAGGAATGATCTCATCAACAGCAGCCAAGGCATGTTCAGGACGGGAAATCTGTGTCACAACCTACTGTGTTCTATGAACATGGTGAAGCAGTAAGACAAGGAGAGAGGGGTGGTGGATTGCATTTTCTTGGACTGCAGAAGGCGGTTGACCGTTCACACAAGAGATTGGTGCAAAGACTGGTGGACCAAGAGGGATAACCGGGAAGGCACTCAATGGATCTCAGGGAATACTTGTCAGGAAGACAGCTGCGAGGACAGTCAGTTACGTGGCGAGGTGTCAGTGTGGGCAACCTGTGGCCAGCGGGGTCCCGCACGGGGCAGTCTGGACCAGTGATGTTTTGGTATTTGTGAACGAATGGACGGAAGGAATAGACTCTGAGGTCCTGTTTGCAGATGACGTTGAAGTTGATGAGAAGATTCACTCGATCGTAAAAGAACAGGAGAAGTACAGGGATCTGGGCAGGCTGCAGAATGGGCAGCAATGGCTTTGGAGTTCAATCCACAAGTGAAAAGTATGAAGATTGGGGGGGAGGGGAAAAAGGGCAAAGAAGGCCGCAGACGGGAGTACAGTTAGGGGGTCAGAGGATCCAAAAATCACTCAAGGAAAAAAAGTCTTGGGGAGTTTTTAACACCAGGCACCATCAGAAGCGCACTAACAAATAACTGCTGCATGCAGCATATGGGCGCTAGCAAACCTCAGAAACAGCATTCCGCCATTTAATAAGAATCGTTCCGGACTGTACACGTTATACGTTTAGGCCCTTATTGGAGTATGCGGCCCACAGTTTGGAACCCACACCTAGCAAGCACGTAAAAGAAAACTAGAGGAAGTGCAAAGGTTTGCAACAGACTAGTCCCGGCTAAGGTGGTATGTCTACGAGGAGAGTGTAAGGGGAATCACTGGGCACTGGAGGACAGAGAGATAGGGGGGACTGATAAAACGACATATAAATACTGAGAGGAATTGACAAGGTGGACAAAGGACTGGATGTTCAGAGATTGGACACAGTAACAAGGGAACCACTGTTGGAAGTGAAGGACACAGTTTGATTCACAGGATGTTAGGAAGTATTTCTTCTAGCCACGGAGTAGTCAGTAAGTGGAATAGTTTGGGAAGCGTCGTAGTGGAGGCATGATCTTACATTGCTTTAAGCAGAGGTATGTGAAGCTCCGGCTCAGGGAGAGTGACTAGTACGATCAGTGAAGAGGCGGGGCCGGAGCTCGGACTCGACCCCCCTCAAATCACTGAGTACACACCAACACATCACCACACACACACTCACATACCACACACCCACACACACACACACACACCACAGGGGAAATAACTGACGACTCTGGAGGACAGGAGAGATAGGGGGACATGATAAACGGGACATACAAAATACGAGTGGAATGCGACAATGGTGGACAAAGACAGGATTGTTCCAGAGATTGGACACAGTAACATGAGGGGACACAGTTGGAAGCTGAAGAACAGATGAATTCTCGGGTGTTAGGAAGTATTTCTTCAGCCACTGAGTAGCAGTAAGTGGAATAGTTTGGGAACAAGCGATTTAGTGGAGGCAGGATCATACAAGCTTTAAGCAGAGGTATGATAAAGCTCACGGCTCAGGGAGAGTGACATAGTAGCGATCATGAAGAGGGGGGCCAGGAGCTTGGATCGACCCCGCAACCTCAACTGGGTTGGTGAGTACCAATAGGTGAGGTACACAACACACACACACACACACACACACTCACACATACACACACAACCACCACACAACACAACACACACACACACAACGTCAACAACACACACACACACACACACACATATATACACACACACAACCACAGCAACACACACATACACACAACACCAAACACCAATACACACACACACACAAAACACCCCCCTCACACACACACACACAAACATAAACCAATACACACAAACCACACACACACACACACACACACACATACATACACACAACCACCTTAAGATAATGTGGGGGCAGGGGGTGAGCAGGAAGGATAAACAAGAGCATAGGGGCCATAAGAGGGAAGGGATGAAGGAGGAAAGTAATCCACGGAGGTACTAAAACACATCAAGGATTGCAATGGTAAGTCACTGTGGGAGGTGGAAGGAACGGGAGAGTTCGTGTTTGTCTAAGGGTAGTCGAAGTAAAGGGGAAACTTATGATGAAAGAAAGCAGGAGGAGAAAAAGCGAATGAAGACATCATGAAGGTGATAGGCGAGGGGGACATGACCCAGGTGGCAAATTTTCGGAGAATTGGGGGGTTCACAAAAAAAAGGAATCGCCCTCTCAAAGTAATTTTCAAGGCAGAATCAACCGAACCATGATCCTGCAGGAGAAAGCACGGCTGAGAGGCAAGCAGGAGTTCCGGAGTGTGTACCTGCCCGAGACAGAACACAGACGAAAGGAAGACAATGAAAGAGAGAGTTCAAAAACAAAAGGGGAGAAATGGGAGGAAATGAAAAAGGAGAGCAGAATAACCAGGATCAAATGGAAGGACAAGCGCACCCCAGAAACACCTGCGAAGGACTCCAGCCACGACACCCCCAAGGCAACTGAACATTCCAAACCAACCATCACACCCACGATCCTCTTTTTTCCACCCCGCCCCACAGTTACAGTATTAGAACAGAAGTTAAAGGTTTGGTACAAAAATTTGCAGAATGGATTAACGATAAAAACATGAGGAATGGCAAGAAAGAATCAATGAGAAGTCCCAGACATCTAGCAGTTACAGAAACAAAACTCATGGAGACAATAACGGGATGCAATCTTCCCCCCAGGATACCAGATCATGAGGAAAGATAGAAGGGGTAGGGGGGGAGGTGGGGTTGCTTTTGCTCGTAAAAAACAGATGGAAATTCGAGAAAATGGAAGGAATAGATGAGACAGGGAGAAAGAGACTACATAGCAGGTACACTTCAGTCTGGGGAACACAAAGTGGTCATTGCAGTGATGTTATAATCCACCACAGAAAATGCAGGAGGCCAAGAGAGGGGAAAATGAAGAAGCAAAAGAGCAATGGTGGACACATTGCTGAGGTGGCAAGAAGAGCTCACTCCAGCAGAGCAAAGTTGTGGTTATGGGGGATTTCAACCACAGGGAGATTGACTGGGAAAACTGGAGCCACATGGGGGTCCGAAACATGGAGAGCCAGGATGTTGGACGTGGTGCTGGAAACCTCATGCACCAACATGTTAAGGACACTACCCGAGTGAGAGGGGAGGATGAACCAGCAAGATTGGACCTTGTGTTCCCCCTGGGCAGCTCAGACATTGGGACATCAAGTATGAGATCCCCTAGGAGCTAGCGACCACGTGGTTTGTGCTTTGAATACATAGTAGAGCTGCAAGTGGAGAGAATAACAGGAGTAGAATGGGAAAGCCTGACTTTAAAAGAGGGGACTACAAAAGGGTTGAAGAACTTCCTGCGGGAGGTCCAGTGGGACAGAGAACTGGCAGGAAAGCCAGTAAATGAAATGATGGAATATGTAGGGAACAAAATGCAAGGAGGCAGTTGGAAAGGTTCATTCCCCAAGGCAACAGTAAACAACGGGGGAAAACCAGAACAAGCCCTGGTTTACCCGACGGTGTAAGGAGGCAAAAACAAAGTGCAATAGAGAATGGAAAAAGTACAGAAAGGGAGAGAACACACGAAAATAGGGAGATAAGTCGCAGAGCCAGGAAGAGTACGCACAGGTAAGGAGGGAGGCCCAGCGACAGTATGAAAATGACATAGCTCGAGAATCAAGACTGACCCGAAACTGTTTTTATAGCCACATCAGGAGGAAGACAACGTCAAAGACCCGTGTGATCAGAATTTAAGGACAGAAGGGGGAGAATCACAAGAAAAATAGGGGTATGTGAAGCTGAACAGGAGATTTAAGGAAGTTTTTACGTAGAGACAGGAAGGGCTTGGGAAGCAGCACAAAAGGGGAACTCAAAGGGAAAACCAACAAGGTTGGATGACTACGAACAATGAGGAGGAGGTAAGAAGCCTTAATGACCTTGACACTCAAAAGGGGATGGGGGGGACAAATCTCCCCATGGGTCTTTGAGAAGGAGCAAGAGTGTGTGTTCTAACCCCAAAAATTCAACAATCCCTTTAAATGGGGGAATACCCGAGAAATGGGAAAACACTAATGTAGTCCCCAATTTTAAAAAAGGAAAAAGAAAGAGGCACTAAATAAGACCCGTGACTGACATGTATTGTGGCAAAGTCATGGGGAAAGATTATCAGGAGGGGAGTGGTCGAACACTTGGAAAAGGGAAAAAGTTTTAAAAGAAAACCCGCATGGGTTTATGGAAGGGAAAACTTGTATCACAAACCCTGGGTTTTATGAAAGGGAAAGAAGAAGCACGAGAGAGAGGGTTGGGGAGATTGCGTTTTCCTAGACTGCAGGGGCCTTTGACCGTTCCCACAAGGGTTAGTTTCAGAAGCTGGAGGATTTAGGCAAAATAAAAGGAAGGGGCCTGGGAATGGGTAAAAGGGAAAACTGACAGGGAGGCAGCAAGAGTAGGTACGTGAAAGGGATCAAGGGGCGCCGTTCGAGCGGGGGGCCCCCAGGGTCAGTTCTAGGGCCAGTGCTATTTTTGATAATGTGAACGACAGATGGGGTAGGGGCCCGAGTGTCCCCGTTCGCAGATGACGTAAATTTATGAGAAAAATTAAATGGACGAGGGTGAGGCAGGGGTGCAAGGACCTGGAGAGGCGGGCATGTGGTCCAGTAATGGCTCCTCGAATTCAAACCCGCCAAAGCAAAGCATGAAGATTGGGGGGGGGCAAAGAAGACCCCCAGACAGAAAATAGGTAGGTGGGCAAAGACTACAGCCCCATTCAGGGGGAAAGACCTTGGGGGGGGACCAAAACCCCCCGGCAAAAACCCCCAAAAAAAAAAAGGAAAATTCCCCAAAAAAAATTCCCAACCCCCTTTTAACCAAAAAAACCCAAAAAACCCCCCGCCCCCCGGGGGGGGGGGCCCCCCAAAAAAAAAGGGGGGGGAAATTTGAAGGGGGCCCGGGCCCCCCCAAAAAAAAACCCCCCCTTGGCCCCGGGGGGGAAAAACCCCCCCGGGGGGCCCCTTTGGGCCCCCCAAAAATCCCCCCAAAAAACCCCCCCCTTTAAAAAAATTTTTTAAAAAAAAATAACCCCGGCTAAAAAACCCCCTTTTTCCCCCCAAAAAAAAATTTGAAAAAAAACCCCCCCTTTTAAAACCCCCCCCCAAAAAAAAACCCAAACCCTTCCCCCCAAAAACCCCTTTTTGGAAAGCCCAACCCAACCCCCCCCCTTTTAAAAAAAGGGGGTTTTAAACCCCCCGGGGGGGGGCCCCCCCCCCTTTCCCCTTTTTTTTCCCCCCCCTTTTCCCCCAAAAAATTTGGGTTTTTAAAACCCCTTTAACCCCCAAATTTTTTTTAAAAATTTAAAAGGTTAAGGCCCCCCCAAAAAACCCCCGGGGGCCCCCCCCCCCTTTTTCCCCCCGGTTTAAAAAAAAAAAACCCCCCCCCCAAGGGGGAAAAAAATTACCCCCTCAAAAAATTTTAAAAGGGGCCCCCCCCCCTTTAAAAAAAACCCCCCAAAAAAATTTTAAAAAGGGGAAATTAATTCCCCCCCAAAAAAAAAAAATTTTTAAACCCCAACCCAAAAAATTTTTAAAAAAGGGTTGGGAACCCCGGCCCCCCCAAACCCTTAAAAAAGGGGGGGGCCCCCCCAAAAACCCCCCCCCAAAAAAAAACCCCCGAAAACCCCCCCAAAAAAAAAAAAAAAGGGGGGAAAAACCCCCCGGGGGAAAAAAATTTTAAAAGGGGGGCCCCCCCCCCCCCCCCCAAAAAAAAAAAAAACCCCCCCCAAAAACCAAAAAAACCCGCCCCAAAAAAAACCCCCCCAAAAAAAAGGGAAAAAACCCCAAACCCGGGAACCCCCCCAAAAAAAACCCAAAAAAACCCCCCCCCCCGGGGGAAAAATTTAAAGGGAAAATTCCCCCCCCTTTTTAAATTTTGGCCAAAAAACCCCCCGGGGCCCCCGGGGGCCCCCCCCCCGGGGGGGCCCAAAAAAAACCCCCCCCCCCTTTTTAAAAAAATTTTTAAACCCATAAAAAAAAATTTTTAAGGGCCAAAAACCCCAACCCCCGAAAAAAAAAGGGGGGGGCCCAAAACCCCCCCCCTTAAACCCCCCCTTTTCCCCCCAATTCCCCCGGGGCCCTTTAAAAAAAAAAACCCCCCAAAATTTTAAAAAAACCCCCAAAAAAAATTTTTTGTTAAAAAACCCCCCCCACCCCCCCGGGGGTTTTTTTAAAAAAGTTACCCCGGGAACCCCCCCCCCTTTTGGAAAAAAGGGGGCCCCCCAAACACCCCCAAAAACCTTAAGGGCCCGGGTTAAAAAAAAAACCCCCCCCAAAAAAAAATTTTTTTCCCCGGGCCCCCCCCCCAAAAAAAATTTAAAAACCCGGGGGGAAAAAAAAACCCCCAAAAAAAAAAAAGGGGGGGGCCCCCAAAAATTTGGGGGGGGAAAAAAACCCCTTTAAAAATTTCCCTTTTTTCCCAAATTTCCCCCCCCCCCCAAAAAAAAAATTTTAAAAGGGAAATTTAACCCCCCAAAAAAAAAAACCCCCTTTTGGGGGTTTTTGGGAAAAAAAAAAAAAACCCCCCCCCAAATTTTTAATTTTAAAAGGGAAAACCCCCCCCCAAAAAAACCCCCCAAAGGTTAAAACCCCTTCCCCCCCCTTTCCGGCCCCAAGGGGGAAAAAAAAAAAAACCAAATTTTCCCCCCCGGGGGGCCCCCCCCCAAAAAAAAAACCCCCGGGGTTTTCCCCCGGGTTTCCCCCCAAAAAAAACCCAAAACCCCCAAAAATTTTTTAAAAGGGAAAAAAGGGGGGAAAACCCCCAAACGGGAAAAAATTTAAAAAAAAAAAAACCCCCCCGGACCCGGGGGCCCCCGGGCCCCCAAAAACCCCCCCCCCCCCCCCAAAAAAAACCAAAGGGTTGGGGCCCCTCCCCCGGAAAAAATTTTTTTTTTTCCCCCCCCAAAAAAACCCCCCCCGGGGCCAAAAAACCCAATCCCCCCGGGAAACCGGGAGCCCCTTTTGGGGGGGGGCCCCCCCCCCGGAAAAAAACCCCCCAAAAAGAAAATTTTTTTCCCCCCGGGGGAAAAAGGGGGGTTAAAAAACCCTTTAAAAAAATTCCCATTAACCCCCAAAAAAAGGGGGGAAAAAAAAAAAAAATTTCCAAACCCAAAAAAAAACCCCCCAAAAAAAATTTTTTGGGGGGGAAACCCCTACCCCCCAAAAAACCCGGCCCCCCCCAAAAAAACCCCCCCTTAAAAAACCGGGCCCAAAAACCCCCCCCCCTTTAAACCCCAAGGGGGGGAAAAAAAAAATTCCCCCCCCCCCCCCGGGGGGGGGCCCCCCCAAAAAAACCCCCCCCAAAAAAAACCCCAAAAAAAACCCCAAAAAAATTTTTTTTAAAAAAAGGGGTTTTTTTTAAAAAGAAAAAACCCCCAAAAAAGGGGAAGGGGAAAAAAACCCCCACCCCCCCCCGGGGAAAAGGTTTCCCCCAAAAAAAAAAGGGGGGGGTTTTAAAAAAAACCCCAAAATTTAAAAAGGGTTTTCCCGGGGAAAAAAAGGGACCCCGGGGCCAAATTTCCCCAACATCCCCCCGGGTTTTTTTTTTTAAAAATTTTTTTTTTAAAAAGGGAAAAATTTTCCCCCCCGGGGGCCCCGGGAAAAAAAAGGGGGGGGTTTTTAAAAGGGGGGGGAAAAAAAGGGGGTTTTGGGGGAAAAAACCCCCCCCCCCCCCTTTTTTTAAACCCCGGGTCCCAAAATTTCCCCCCCCCCCTTTTTTTTTTTTTTTGGGGGGGGGGGTTTTTCCCCTTTTTTTTTTCCCCCCCCCAAATTTTTCCCCCTTTTTTCCCCCCCCCCCCCCCCCCCAAAAATTTTTAAAAAAAAAATTTCCCCTTTTTTTCCCCTTTTTTTTTTGGGGGGGGAAAATGGGAAAAAAACCCCCGGGGGGGGTTTTTTTCCCCCCAAAAAACCCCCCCCTTTAACCCCGGGGCCCCCCCGGCCCCCCCTTTTCCCCCTTTTCCCCCCCTTTTTTAAAAAAAAAACCCCCCCCGGGCCCCCCCCCCTTTTCCCCCCTTTTAAATTTAAAACACCCCCCCCCAAAAAAAATTTTTTTTTTCCCCCCCCAAAAAAAATTTTTTTTTTAAAAAACCCATTTTCCCCGGGGGGGGCCCCCCCTTTACCCAAAAAAACCAAATTTTCCCCCCCCTTTTTTTGGGGGAAGTTTTTAAAAAAACCCCCCCCAAAAAAAAAAAAACCCCCCAAAACACTTTTTTTTTAAAAATTCCCCCGGGAAAAAAACCCCCTTTTTTTTGGGGGCCCCCCCGGGGGCCCCCCAACCCCAAAAAAAAAACCCCCCTTTTTTTTGGGGGGGCCCCCCCCCCCGGGGAAAAAAATTTTTTCCCCCCCCCCCCCCTTTTTTCCCCCCCCCCCCCCCAAAAATTTTTTAAAAAAAACCCCCCCACCTTTTTTTTCCCCCCCATTGGGGGGCCCCCCCCAAAAAAAAATTTAAAAAAAAAAAACCCCCCCCCCCCCTTTTTCCCCCCCCCCCGGGGGGTTTTCCCCCCCAAACCCCCCCAACCTTTTTCCCTTAAATTTTCCCCCATTGGGGCCCCCCCCCATTTTTTCCCCCCCTTTTTAACCCAAAATTTTTTTCCCCCCCCCTTTTTCCCCCAAAAAGGCCCCCCTTTAAAAAAGGTTTTTTTTTTTGGAAAATTTTTTTTTTTTTTTTCCCCCAACCCCCCCCCCTTTTCCCTTTTTTTTTGGGGGGGGAAAAAACCCCCCCCCCCCCAAATTTTTTTTCCCCCCTTTCCCCCTTTTTCTTTCCTTGGCCCCCCAATTTGCCCAACCCCCTTTTTTTTCCCCCCCCCCCCAACCCCCTTTTTTTGGGACCCACTTTTTTCCCCCTTTGGGTCCCCCCTTTTTTTTCCCCCTTTTTTTCCCCCGGGGCCCCCCTTTTTCCCCCCCTTTTTTTTTTTTTTTTCCCCGGGTTTTTTAAAATTTTTTTTTTAAAAAAAAGGCCCCCGGGCCCCCGGGGAAAAAAAACCCCCAAAAAAACCCCGGGTTTAAAAACCCCCAAAAAAAAATTTTCCCCCTTTTTTAAAAAAAAAGGGGTTTCCCCCAAAAAAAAAACCCAATGTTAAAAAAAAAAACCCCCCCGGAAAAAATTTTAAACCCCCCCCGGGGAAAACCCCTTTTCCCCCCAAAGGTTTAAAACCCTTAAAAACCCCCCTTTTTTGGGGGTTTTAAAAAAATTTTTTAAAAAACGGAAAAAAAAATTTTAAAAATTTTGGGAAAAAAAAAGGGGGGGGCCCCATTTTAAAAAAAAAATTTTTAAAAAATTTAAAAAAAAACCCCCAAAAAAAAAACCCCCCCCAAAAAAAAAAAAAAACCCCCCCCCCAAAAAAAATTTTCCCCCCCCCTTTTTTCCCCCAAAAAAACCCCTTTTAAAAAAAAGGGGAAAAAATTTTCCCCCCCTTTTTTCCCCTTTCCCAAAAAAAAAAAAAAAAAAAAAAACCCCCCCCCCCAAACCCCAAAAAAAATTTTTGGCACCCCGAAAAAAAATTTTCCCCCTTTTAAAAAAAAAAAACCCCCCCCAAAAACCCCCCCAAAAAAAAAAAAAAAAACCCCCCCTTTACAAAAAAAAGATGGGTAAAAAGGCCCAAAAAAAAGGACTACAAAAAGTACAAGTCACTACAAAACTACAAAACGGATAGTCCCAAGGTCCCAAAACCAAAGGACTAAAAAGTGAATAAAAAGGTCACTAAAAAGGATAAAAGAAATAGTAAAAAGGTTCCCAAATATTTAATAAAAGTAAAAAAAAGGTTTAAAGAAAAAAGTTATAGGGGAAATATAACAAAAGGGGGGGAAGGGGGAACTCAATGTGGTTGGGTAACAACTAAACTCCTGAAAAAGGGCCAACCCCGGATAAAAAAAAGTAGAAACCAAGGAAACCTTTAAAAGGCCCCCCTAAAACAACCACTAAAAAGGAAAATCAAAAAATGTATAAAGGTGGGGGGGGGGTTGGAACTAAAAGTTTGACAAACAACTTTTAACTAAAAGTTAGAAAAGGTTTTTGGGAATTTTTTTAAAATTTAAAAAAACCCCCAAAAGGGTTAAGATGTTGCCCTTGTTTGGAAAAACCCCTCTCCCCAACCCACAACACTTGGGGGGGGATTTAAACTCATTTTTGGGGGGTACACTCAAAACCCGAAAAACCACAACCCCCGGTAACTGAGTAGTTTTCCAAAGTGTTGTGGGGTCACTCCCCGCTTTTTTACACCCCCCAACACGGGTAACTGGTGGGGACCATTTTTGGGGGGTAATTTCCACTCCTGAAAAACCAAAAACATTTGGTAACTGATGATTACCCCAAGTTTGGGGGGTACACTCACGTTTCCTGACCCCAAACAAAAACGGTAACTGATAGTGTCTCAGGGGTTTGGGGTACACTCACCCCCTTTTGAAAAACCACAAACACTTGTACCTGAGGATGAAACTTTTTTGTTTGTGGGTTAAAAACCTCCAACTGCAAGAAAAAAACCAAAACCCAAGGGGGGGGGCTGAGTGAGTGTACTCATTTGGGGGGTAAAATTTAAGGTTAAAAAAAACTGGTTTAACGGAGTGATTTTACTCATTTTGGGGGGAAACCCAGCCCCTAAACACCAAAACACGGGAAAACGAGTGTGAAATCAGTTTTTTGGGGAAAAACTCACACTCCGGACCCCAAAAACACTGGTAACTAGATGTACTCATTTTGGGGTCCCACTCACAGTTTCCTGACCCCAAACCCCTGTAAACTGGTGAGGGGAAACTCAGTGTTGGGGTACCCCCACAACTCTACACCACAACCGGTAACGAGTGTTTGTACCAGGGGTTGGGGGGTACACTCACACCTACACCACAACACGGGTAACTAGTGATTACCCCAGTTTTGGGGTACACTCACACTCCGACCCCAACAACACGGGGGTTTAAAACTGATTAGTGTACCATTTTGGGGGGTACACCACACTCCTGACACCAAAAACCACTGAAACGATTTAGTGTACCAGTTTTTTTACACTCACAGCTTCCCCACAACAACTGGTAACTAGGAGGGTACTCAGTGTTGTGGGTACCTCAAGTTTTTGACACCCCCAACACGAAAACCGATGAGTGAAACTCAGTTTGGGGGGAAAACCCCACACCCCCTTGCCCAACCACAACACTTTTAACCCTGGGAGTGGGTACCAGTTTGGGGGGTACACTCACAGCCCTGACCCCAACACACGGGTAACTGATGAGTTTAACCCAGTTTGGGGGGTACACTCCACTCCTGAAAACCACAACACGGGTTTAACTGATTTACTGTATTTAAAATTTTTGGGGTCCACCCCCAGCTCCTACCCCAAACACTGGAAAACTAAAGGAGTACTCAGTTTGTGGGGTACACCCCACAGCTCCTGACCCCCAACAAAAACGGGAAACCCGGATTTATGTACCCATTTTGGGGTACCACACAGCTCCTGACCCCAAAAAACACGGGTAACCTGAGTAAAGTGTACTCAGTATTGGGGGGTACCTCCCCAGCTCCTCCCAACCACAACACGGGTAACAATGAGTATACCAATTGGGGGGAAACACTCACACTCCAACACCACAACACGGGAACTGATAAAGGAAAGAATTTTGGGGGAAAAAACCCTTCCCGGAAAGGGTTTCTAACCCCTTTTTTAAACTATGATTTTACTATTTTGGGGGTTTAATTTTAACAGTCTAACACCAAAAACCCATTTTAACCCCAATTTTTAAAAATTTTAATTTTGATAAAATCTTAAAAAAACAAAACATGATGTCCAGAGGGGGTTACATTTTCCGTCCTGACCCAAAACACTTTTCTTTTATTCCAAAATTTGGGAAATTTTTCCCCCTCCCCAAAGCTTTTGTTGGCCAAAAATTGTTTGGGGCCTGGGGGGGGGGGTTGGGGATATTTGTCCCGGGTTGGGGCCTTAAAAACCCCCCTATTTTCTTCTTTTGTTGTTTTTAAAATTTTAACAATAGGGTTCGCCCTGTTTTTTGTTTTAAAAATAATAATTTTTTGCCCGCTGCGTTTTCTTTACTTTTTTTTGCCGGCGCCAAATTTTTTCTGCAGATTTTTCGAAACTCTATATTTCGCTGCTGTTTTTTGTTTTTACGCAAAAAAATTCGTTTCCTGCGGCGGTTTGGGCCCGGGGAAATTTACTTTTTTTTTTCCCTCTGGGTGTTGCTTTTTAGCTGATAGGGTTTGCCTTTTTGGGGAAAGCTGAAAATTTTTTCTCGCTGTTGTTTTTTTAACTACATAGTTTTGCTGGGGTGTTGAAAACTCTAAGTTTTCCCTCGGGTTTTTTGGGTGTTTTACTCGATATTTTCTCTCTTTTTGTTTCTTTTACCTGTTTTGGGGGTTGTCTGCTCTTTTGTTTTGTTACAAAACCTTTGGTTAAAATTGTCTCGTTGTTTTTTGGATTTACTGGTTTAAAAATTTGTCTGTTTCTTTTTGTTTTTTCCCTGGTTTTCGCTGCTGTTGTTGTTTTACTGCTGATTTTTGTCTCTGTTTTGTTGTTGTTTTACTCCTGAAGTTGCCCTGCTGCGTTTTTTTTGTTATTTGCGATAGTTGTCTGTTTCCTGTTGTTTTTGTTACTTTGAATTGTCCCCCTTGGGTTTTTTTTTGTTTTACTGTTGAAGTTGCTTTTGCTGTTGTTGTTGTTACGCTGAAATTTGGCTGCTGGGGGGTTTTTTACGTTGATAGTTGTCTGCTGCGTTTTTTGTTGAAAACTGTTGAAAGGGTCTTTTTGCGTTTTTGCTTTACGCGGGAAAGGTTTCCTGCTGCTTTTGTTGCGTTACTCCCTGAATTTGTCTGCTGCGTTTTTTTTTGTTACTCCCTGATAGTTGCTGCTGCTGTTGTTTTTTTTCTGTTGAATTTTTGCTGCTGCTTTGTTGTTTTACGTTAAAAATTGGGGCTGGGGCTGTTGTTGCTTTATTTGCGGAAAGTTTCTCTGCGGGTTTTTGGGTTACTGGAAAATTTCTCTCTGTTTTGTTTTACGCTGATAGTTGTCTGCTCTTTTGTTTTGTTACCTGATAGTTGCCTTGCTTGTGTTGCTGTTACTGCTGATTTTTTTGTCGCGCTGTTTTTTTTTTTACGCTGATATTGTCTCGCTGTTGTTGTGTTTATTTAAAGTTGCCCTGCTGCTGTTGTTGTTGTTACTTTTGATATTTTCTGTGCGGGTTTTTTCTTTACTGCTGATGTTGTCTCGCTGTTTTTGCGGTTACTGAATAGTTTTCTGCCTGCGGGTTGGGTTTTGTTTAAATTGGCTGCGTTGTTGTTTTATTTCCAATAGGTTCTCTGGGCTTTAATTACTAAGTTTTTCCTGCTGCGGGTTGTTTTTGGTTCTGTTGATTTTTCCTCCCCTTGGTTGGGTTTTTACAACTCTCTTTTTTTTTACGTTTGAAAATTCGCATTTGGGGCCCTTTTTCCTCCTATAGTTGTTTGGGGGCCTGTTTTCTTTAACTCCTAAAAAGGTCTCTTTTACCCCTTTTTAAAACCGCCAAAGTCCTGTAAAAACACTTTCTAACTCAAAGGAAAAAGGGCCGTCTATAAGGTTTTGGTTTGATACACCCCCAAATTTTAAAAACACTCGGTAAGGTTTTTGTATCTCATTAACACATCACTTTTTTGGGGGGGGGTCCCAATAAAGGGTACCTTTTATAAAGCGCCCGGATTAACAAAAAGGTTTACACTCAAAAAAAAAACCCCCAGTTTGTTAATTCCCCGGGGGAAACGAGTTCCGGGGAGACCCCCCAAGAGGGGAACAACCCACACACTTTTAAATTAACACCAGGGGTTTTTTCCCAGATACACACCCTTTTTTCCCCCCCCTATTAAAGGGATCGGGGATACCCTTAAAAACACTACCTCAAAAATGGGGATTTTAAAAAGGTTTTAAAATTTAAAAATCCTGGACCCTACCAGTCACACTGCTGATTTTAGACGGATCAATTACCCAACTGACACTCCCAGTCCACTGCTGAAAAGGGGGATCAGAGTTCCCCCACTACACTACCGCCACACGCGGGATTTAGAGGGGTTTCGGTTAGCCCAACTGAAACCACCACCACCTGCTGATTAAAACGGACCCCAATTCCCCAAAAAGGACACACCATCACAGGGCAGCTTAGAGGGAAAGGGGAATTTGGGGGGGGAAAACCAAAAGGAAAATTAAAAGGGAAAAAAGGGTTGGGGGAAAAGGGGGAGAAAAAAAAGGGAAGAGGGAAGGGAAAATAAACAATGGGGAAAGGGTTTCAGAGTTGCCCAACTGACACCCCAAGTCAAAACTGCAGAGTTAAGGGGATCAGATTTTACCCACTGCCCTTTCCAGTCAACTCGAGTTAAAAACGGGTTTCAAGTTAGCCCAAAAAACTGAAAACTACCACCCACACTGCTGTTTTAAAAAGATAAAGGTTACCCCCAAACTACACAACCTTTTCACCTGCGGTTAACGGGCAATTAGCCCAATTTACCTACCATCCCCACGTTTGATTAAGGGGAATAAAGGGGTTAGCCCAACTGACACTACCACCCACACGCGATTTAACATCAAAATTGGGCCCCAGGCGACACTCCCACCAAAACTCTGAGTTGGGAACATCAATTACCCAACGAAAACTACCACCACACTGCTATTAAAGGGGATCAGATTTAGCCCAAGCTGACACTACCAGTCCAACGCTGTTTTAAAGGGGATCAATTACCCAAACTGACACTCCCGTCACACTCCCTTGATTTAACGGGATAAAGAGTTGGGCCCAAGTTTACACTACCATTCAAAACTCTGAGTTAAGGATAAAAGGGGTTACCCAAGCAACCCAACCACACACCTGATTTAAAGAGGGAAATCAATTTCCCAAACTGACACTACCAGCCACACTGCTGAGTTAGAGGGGAAAAATTTACCCCGGGACACCCCAAACCCCATTTAGTTAGACGGATCAGATTTGGGCCCACGACATTTACAGCCACATTTGCTGATTAAGGGGATCAAGTTTAACCCAACGCCACAAACCACCCAAACACTGCTGATTAGAGGGGATCAAGGGGGTTAGCCCACGGGACACTACCACCCAAAACTGCGAGTTAAGGGGAATAAAGGGGTTAGCCCAAAGCTACACTACCCATCAAACTCCCTTTTTAGATGGATCAGATTAAACCCAACTACACCCCAACACACTGCTGATTAACGGATCAAGTTTACCCAACTGACCTCCCAACCAAAACTGCTATTAGCCATCAAATTACCCCCGGCTACAAAACCAGCCAAAATACGGGTTAAAAGGGATCAATTTACCCCAACTGACACCCCAAACCCTGCGAGTTAGACATCAATTTAAGCCCAACTGACACTCCCAATCCACGCTGTTTAAAGAGGGGATCAGATTTAACCCACCCTGACACTACCAGCCAAAATTTCTGATTTAAGGGGATAAAGGGGTAACCCAAGTTTACATACCAGCCCAAAAACTGCGGGTTTAAAGGGGAACAGTTTTACCCAACTACACCCCAGCCCCACTGCAAAAGTTGGGGGGGATCAAGAAACCCAACACACTCCCACCAAAAGCTTGAGTTAAGGGAATAAAGAGGGGCCCACTGACAAAACCTTTCCCACTTGGATTTTAGAGGGATCAAGTTACCCAAACTAAACACAACCCCCCCACACGCAAAAGTTAAGGGGATCAAGTTACCCAAGCGGACACTACCAGTCACATTTCTGAGTTAGACATAAAGGGGTTAGCCCAAGCTACAACACCATTCACACGCTGAGTTAGACGTTTTTCAGATTTTAACCCCCAAAGCGCACTACCAGCAAAACTGCTGATTTAAAGGGGGGATCAATTACCCCCAATTTCACAAACCAAAAACACTGTTTTGATTTAAAAAGGGGATCAGATTTTGCCCGGCTGACACTCCCACCACACTGCGATTAGAGGGGAATCAATTTTACCCAAAGCAACATTACCAGAAAACCCCTGCGAGTTAAAGGGGATCAAGTTACCCCGGGCTGACACACCAGTCACACGCTGATTTTAACGTACAATTAACCCCAAAAGCTGACACACCACCCACGCGGGTTAGAGGGGATCAAGTTAGCCCACGGACACTACCAGTAAAACCCCTGCTGATTTTTAACCATCAAAAACCCCCAACTGACATTTACCAGCCACACGCTGATTAAGGGGATCAAGTTACCCAACTGACACCCCCCCCCCCAAAAAACTGCTAGTTAGACAACAGAGGTTACCCAAGCGAAAAAAAACCAGTCACACTGCGAAAACCCGGGATCAAGTTACCCCCAACACACTATCATCAAAAATGCTGATTAGAGGGGATCAGGGGTTAGCCCAATTTACACTCCCAATCCCACCGATAGAGGGGATCAGAGTTACCCAACTGACACTCCCAAAGGCCACACTCGATTAAAGGGGATCAAGTTACCCGGGTTTGCACTACCAGCCCACATTTCTGATTAACGATCACTTTAAACCCAAAGCGGACATTTACCATCCCACTGCTTTTTTTTAACGGATCAAGTTACCCGGCGCACTCCCAAGTCACAACTGCTGAGTTAAGGGGTTTAAAGAAAAGCCCAAAGCTGCCCACACCAGTCACACTCTGATTTAAGGGGATCAATTTTAAAACCCAACTGACACTACCATTAAACCCCGCTAGTTAAAAACGGATCAATTTTCCCCAAAAGGCCGGAAACTACCATCACACGGGCTGATTTAAAAGGGGATCAAAGTTACCCCAACGGGACACAAACCAGCCAAAACTGCTGATTAACGGGACCCAATTAGCCCGGGCTGACACACCATCACACTGGGGAGAAAGAGGGGATCAGATTAACCCCAAGCTGACACACCATCACCTGCGGGATTTTTAAGGGGATCAATTTACCCCAGCCTGACACACCACACACGGCTGGGGTTAAAAGGGGAAAAAGGGTTGCCCAACCCCAAACACTCCCAGTCACACTGCTGATTAGAGGGGTTTAAATTTTTAGCCCAACGACACTGCCATCACACTGCGATTTAAGGGGATCAATTACCCCAAAGCTGACACTACCACCACACTGCGTTTAAAAAGGGGGAAACAATTACCCGGGCTGACCCCTACCAGCCACACTGCTGATTAAACATCAAGTTACCCCAACGACACTACCATCACCTGCTGATTAACAAAAAAAATCATTACCCAAATGATACACAAACCACCCCCTGCAAGTTAGAGGGAATCAGAGTTAGCCCAAGCTGACACTACCATCACCCCGCGGTTAAAAGGGGATCAATTTAACCCCAGGCTACCAAACCGGGCACACTGCGATTTAACGGGATCAGAGTTAGCCCAATTTTGACACTACCACCACACGCGGAGTTAAGGGGATCAGATTTAAAGCCCAAGAAAAAATTTAACCACCACACTGCGGGAGTTAGACGGATCAAGTACCCAAGCTGACACACCATCACAACTGCTGATTAAGGGATAAAGAGTTACCCCAAACTACACTACCACCACACGCTGATTAGAAACAGAAGCCCAAGCGACACAACCAGTCACACTGCTGAGTTGAACTATCAGGTTACCCATTTCACTACCAGTCACACGCTGATTTAAACGATCAAAAGTTCCCCAACTGACACTACCAGTCACCTACTGAGTTAACGGATCAAGTTAGCCCAGTTTGACACTACCATACACTACTGTTTTAGAGGGAATAAAGAGTTAGCCCAATTTACATTTAACCATTTTCAAAACTGCTGATTAAAGCCCAACAGATTCCCAAGCTGACACAAAACCATCCCCACTACGGATTTGGGACGGGATAAAGATTTACCCCAAGCTGACACTACCACCGACACTGCTATTAAGGGGGAAAAGGTTACCCACCTGAAAACTCCCCATAAACACTGCTAGTTAAGGGGATAATTTTAACCCGCTGACACTACCATCACCCCGGCTGATTTAAAAGGGGAAAACAGATTTAAAGCCCAGCTGACACTACCATCAAAACTGCGATTAGAGGGAAATTCAGAGTTACCCCCACTAAACACTACCACCCACACGCTATTTAACGGATCAAGTTAGCCCAAACTGACACCCCAGTCCACACTGCTTTTTTAGACTGATAAAAGAGTTACCCCCGGGTTTGACACTACCATTCAAAACTCGGGTTTTAAAAGGGGATCATTTTTCCCCCAAGTAAACACACCAAGCCCCAACTGCGATTAACGGTATCAATTTTCCCCGGGCAAACACTACCAGTCACACGCGATTAGCCCAAACCGAGAAGCCCCTGAACACTACCATCACACTGCTAAAAGAGGGGATCAATTTTACCCGGCCTGACACTACCATCACACTCTGAGTTAAAAAGGGGAATCAATTTAAAACCCAAGCTACACAAACCGTCACACTGCTTTTTAAAGAGGGGATCAAGTTACCCACGACACAAACCGTCACACTGCTGTTTTAGAGGGGAACAATTAAACCCAGCTGACACTACCAGCCAAAATGCTGAGTTAGGGGGACCCGAGTTAGCCCAAGCTGACACTCCCAAACCACAGCTGATTAAAACGGGATCAAATTGCCCAAGCCCCATTTCCACCACACTGCGGGGAAAAGGGGGTTCAGTTTTTGCCCAAAAGCGGGACACTACCATCCACTGCATTAAGGGGGAATCAAGTTACCCCGGCCCTGACACAACCATCACACGCGAATGGGACGGACGATTGGGGCCCAACTGACACAACCACCCACACTCTAAATAAAGGGAACAAATTTAGCCCAACTGACACTACCAGCCACACGGGCTGATTAGAGGGGATCAAGTTGGGCCCAAGCACACTACCAGTCAAAACTGCAAATTAAAAACGGACCCAAGGGTTTAGCCCAACTGACAACCAGCCACATGTTTAAATTTAGACGGATCAGATTACCCCAACCCTGACACTCCCAAATCACACTGCTATTTTGAAGGGGATCAAGTTACCCAAACCGACACTACCATTCACACTGCTGATTTAAGACGGATCAGATTTACCCCCAACTGACACACCAGTCACACTACTGATTAAACGGGACCCAATTAGCCCAGGCTAAACACTACCATTCACACTACTGATTAAAGGGATCGGGTTTCCCCAAGCGGACACACCAGTCAAAACGGGGCTATTTTAACGGGATCAAGTTAGCCCAAGCTGACACTCCCATTCCACACACTGATTAAGGGGATCAGATTTTACCCAAAACCGACACAACCAGCCACACGCGATTTAGAGGGGATCAAGTTACCCAGGCTTGCCACTACCATCACCCCTCCGTTTTAAGATGGGATCAATTTAACCCAGCTGACACTCCATCACACGGGGCCGGGATTAAACCCGGGACCCGGGTTTGCCCGGGCTAAAACACAAACCACCACAACTGCTATTAGAGGGGATCAAGTTACCCAGGCGACACTACCAGTCAAAAACTGCATTAAAGGGGGGAATCAAATTACCCAACTACACAAACCAGTCAAACTGCTGAGTTAAAGGGGATCAAGTTACCCGGGCTGACACTACCATTCACACTGTTTAAATTAAAGGGGTTTCAGGTTTAAACCCCCAAGCAAACAAACCCAGTCCACACTTGGTTTAGACGGGATCAATTTACCCCAAAGCTACACTCCCATCACACTCTTTTTTAAGGGGATCAGAGTTACCCAGCTGACATTTACCCAGTCAAAATTTGCTGAGTTAGAGGGGATAAAATTTACCCCAGGCTACACTCCCAAATCAAAACTGCTAGTAGAGGGGACAGAAAAAACCCCAAGCTACACTACCAGTCACCCCCCTGCTGATTTTAGAGGGGGATCAAAATTTAGCCCACCCGACACTCCCTTCACACCTGATTTTAGAGGGGATCAGATTAAAACCCCAACAAATTTACCATCCCCACTGTTTAATTAAGGGGATCAATTTACCCAGCACACTACACCACACGCTGATTAGACGGGGATCAGATTACCCACTGAAACTACCAGCCCACACTGCTGTTTAGAGGGGATCAATTTAAAGCCCGGGGCTGACACTACCACCCCACACTGCGATTAAAGGGGATCAGAGTTCCCCAAAACTACAACCCCCACCTGAATTAACGGGATCAAGTTGGGCCCGGGCTGACACTCCCACCACACGGGCTAATTTTAAGGGATCAATTTCCCCCAAAGGCTGACATTTACCATCAAAACCTAGTTAACATCAAGTAGCCCGGGTTTACACCCCAAACACATTTCTTTTTTTAATGGATAAAGGGTTGGGCCCCAACCCCTGACACAACCAGCCACACGCTGAGTTAAAAACGGATAAAGTTACCCCAACTGAAAACTACCAGCACACTGCTGAGTTAAGGGGAATCAATTTTAGGCCCACCTGCCCAACCATAACACGCTGATTAGCGGATCAAGTTACCCCAGGCTGAAAACTCCCACCCAAACACTGCTGAGTTCAGGGGATCAATTAGCCCAGGTTTGACACTCCCCACCAAAACTGTTTGATTACGGGAACAAGAAGCCCACTGACACACCAGCACACGCGAGAAAAAGAACAATTTTAGCCCAGCAACATTTCCAGCCCACACGCTAATTTTAAAAGGGGGATAAATTTTACCCAACCCACTACCCATCACACGCGGGATTTTAAGGGGTCGATTAAGCCCACTGACACAAACCATCAAAACTCCCTGAGCTAACATCAAGTTACCCAAGCTGACCCCACCAGTCAAAAAACTGCTGATTTAACGGGACAGATTACCCGGGCCGGGACACTACCAGTCACACGGCTAAATTTTAGACGGTACCCAAAGTAGCCCAAGCGCCACTACCAGCCAACGCAAAATTAGACGGGATCAATTAGCCCAACGACACTCCCAAACCACACCTGATTAAACATCAATTTAACCCAAGCTACACTCCCCACCCACACTGTTTAGTTAGACGGATAAATTTTAGCCCAAGCTGACACAAAACCAGCCCACACTCCCGAGTTAACGGATCAATTTACCCCAAACACACTCCCACCACCCCGCGAGTTTAACGGATCAAAAATTAGCCCAAAGGCCGACACTACCAGCCACAACTGCGATTAGAGGGGAAACAAGTTTAGCCCAACTGACACTCCAGCCACACTGCGAAAAAAGAGGGGAATCAAGTTACCCAAAGGCCCTGACCCCACCATCACACGCGGGTTTAAGGGATAAATTAGCCCGGGCGGGAACAAACCCCAATTTGCTGATTAAGGGATCAAGTTACCCAACGACACACCACCCACACTGCTAAATTAAAAGGATCAGAGTTACCCCAAGCTGACACACCAGCCACACTGCGATTAAAAAAATCAGATTAGCCCGGGCTGACACTCCCAAAGTCCCCCATGCTGAGTTAAACGGGATAAAGAGATAGACCCAGGCTGACACAAACCAGCCACAAACTGTTTTAAAAAGGGGACCCGAGTTACCCCAAAGCGACCAAACCACCAAAACTCGTTTTAAAACGGGATCAGATTTAAAGCCCCTGACACTCCCATCACCCCGCTGGGGTTAACCGGATCAAGTTAGCCCAACTGACACTACCACCCAAACACTGCTGTTTTAGAGGGGAATCAAAGTTAACCCAACGACACTACCACCCACACGCTGAGTTTGACGGATCAAGTTAACCCAAGCGGGCCACAACCGTCACACTGCTGATTTAACGGGATCAGTTTTAAACCCGGGGCTACACACCATCACCCCTGTTTGTTTTAGAGGGGATCAAGTTACCCAACGGACACTACCACCCCACACTGCGATTAACGGAAACAATAACCCCAAGCTACACTACCAGCACCCCTGCTGTTAGAGGGATCAATTTTTAACCCAAACTGACACACCATAAACACTGCTTTTTAGAAGAGGGGATCAGATTCCCCCAACGACACTACCACCACACTGCTAAAAAACCCCATAATTTAAACCCCAAAACTAAACACTACCGTCACACTGCTGATTAGACGGGATCAAGTTAACCCGGGCTGACACTCCCAGCCCAAACGGCGGAAAAACGGGATCAATTTAACCCAACTGACACCCCACCCAAACACGGGCTAATTAAGGGGATAAAATTAACCCAACGACACTCCCGGGCCAAAACGGTTTGAGTTAGAGGGGATAAAGGGTTACCCCGGGCGGAAAACAACCACCCCCCCGCTGAGTTAAGGGGAACAAGTTCCCAATTTACACTCCCCATCACACCTTTTTGAAGGGGCCCAATTCCCCCAAAACGACACAAAACCAGTCACACTGCGATTTAAGAGGGGATCAGGGGGTTAACCCGGGCTGACACTACCACCAAAATGCGATTTTAAGACCAAGATTACCCAACTGACACACCAGTCAAACACGGGTTTATTAGAGGGGATAAAAAATTTTTACCCAAGTGAAAACCAGTCCACACGTTTATTAGACGGGATCGATTTTGGAGCCACAAACAATCAAAACTGCTGATTTTAGAGGGAAATCAATTTAACCCGGCGCACAACCATCACACTGCTGATTTAAAAGGGATCAATTTACCCCCAACTGACACTCCCATCACCTCGAAAAAAACGGAACAATTTAGCCCGGCTGACACACCATACACCTTTTTTAAGAGGGGATCAAAAGTTACCCCCAAAGCGACACTACCATTCACACGGGCTAAAATTAAAACGGGATCAATTTTACCCAGGCTGACACTACCAGCCCACGCTGTTTTAACCCGGGATCAGAGTTCCCAACTGAAAACTAACCAGCCCAAACGCTGATTAGAGGGGATCAGAGAAAACCCCAGGCTGCCCACTACCACCCACACTGCTGATTTTGAGGGGATAAAGGGGAAAACCCCAACGACAAAAACCAGTCACATTTGCAAAATTAAAGAGGGGAATCAAAAAAGCCCAAGCTACATCCCATCACACGCGGAGTTAGAGGGATCAGATTTTTACCCAAAGCTGACACTCCCATCCACACGCTGATTAAGGGGATCAGAGCCCCCCAGCGGGACCCCCTACCGGGGCCCAAACCTGCTGATTAAAGGGGATCAATTTAACCCAAAGGGTAAAACTACAAACTATCCTTCCACATAATAACGTAGCAGAGGCCAAATACATAGGCCTACGGGCCCTAGGGCTAAAGGGCCCTTTTTTTATTTAATGTTTTTAAATATATGCTTTTATAGGCTTTTTTTTTACCGGATTTTCTCCCTGGGGGCTACCTGGTGCTCCCTGGGAAAAAACCCTTTTGGAGGGTTTAGGGGGCCCAAAAAAACCGCCCCCGCAAAACTGGGTCCACGCCCGGGCCTACTGGTGGATCAGGTCTGATAAACCCGGGCTTTTTTACTCTACCTCTTCTACCTGTATTGACCTCAGGGATCATCCCCTCCAGCACCCGTTTTCAACACCCAAACGTTGTGCACCCACTTTTGTGCACCCACTGTTGTGCACCCACTGTTGTGCACCCACTGTTGTACACCCACTGTTGTTACCCCCACTGTTGTGCACCCACTGTTGTGTACCCACTGTTGTGCCCACTGTTGTACAACCCACTGTTGTACACCCACTGTTGTGCACCCAGTGTTGTGTACCCACTGTTGTGCACCCACTGTTGTACACCCACTGTTGTACACCCACTGTTGTGCACCCAGTGTTGTGTACCCACTGTTGTGCACCCACTGTTGTACACCCACTGTTGTGCACCCACTGTTGTACACCCACTGTTGTGCACCCCCCTGTTGTACCCCCACTGTTGTGCACCCATGTTGTACACCCACTGTTGTACACCCACTGTTGTGCACCCAGTTTTGTGTCCCAAATTTTGTGCACCCATGTTGTACACCCACTGTTGTAAAACCCACTGTTGTGCCCCAGTGTTGTGTACCCACTGGTTGTCCCACCCACTGTTGTACACCCACTGTTGTACACCCACTGTTTGTGCACCCCAGTGTTGTGTACCCACTGTTGTGCACCCACTGTTGTACACCCACTGTTGTACACCCACTGTTGTGCACCCAGTGTTGTGTACCCACTGTTGTGCACCCACTGTTGTACACCCACTGTTGTGCACCCACTGTTGTACACCCACTGTTGTGCACCCACTGTTGTACACCCACTGTTGTGCACCCACTGTTGTGTACCCACTGTTGTGCACCCACTGTTGTACACCCACTGTTGTGCACCCACGTTTGTACACCCACTTGTTGCCCCACTGTTGTACACCCCACTGTTGTACAACCCACTTTTTGTACACCCACTGTTTTTGCCACCCACTGTTGTGCACCCACTGTTGTGCACCCACTGTTGTACACCGACTGTTGTACACCCACTGTTGTGCACCCACTGTTGTACACCCATTGTTGTGCACCCACTGTTGTACACCCTCTGTTGTACACCCACTGTTGTACACCCTCTGTTGTACACCCACTGTTGTACACCCACTGTTGTACACCCACTGTTGTACACCCACTGTTGTACACCCTCTGTTGTGCACCCACTGTTGTACACCCACTGTTGTACACCCTCTGTTGTGCCCCCCACTGTTGTACACCCACTGTTGTACACCCATTGTTGAACACTCACTGTTGTACACCCACTGTTGTACACCCACTGAACACCCACTGTTGAACACCCACTGTTAAACACCCATTATTGAACACCCACTGTTGAGTACCCACTGTTAACCCTTACTGCTGAACACCCACTGCTGAATACCCTTTTGTTGTACACCACTGTTGAATACCCTCTGTTAACCCCCTACTGTTGAAACACCCACCGTTGAGCACCCACTGTTGCACTATTGATCGTTATCATGTATTTTTTAACAGAGATAAGTCTTATCAGAGGCCACAAAGCCAGACTCCTGGTCCCTGAACAAGGCACCATTGTTATCACACTCATATCATTAATAAGAGGATCTGTGGGTTAACATCACACCAAACATATCACCAGAGGCGAAATCAAGATCTTCTCACTGTATAGAGAAACTGTCTTGGGGGTTCGTTGATGATTTGGATATTACAAAGGTTGGATGTCTTGGCAGCTTTATAATAAGATGATAAAGGGAGTGTTCAGAGCCTGACCTGTCCTCTCTGTATCCAGCTTTGAACTGAATTACCCAGTGCCCAGATGCAGGGCATTCAAGGGGCTTGTGACGTCACGTGCTCACTAACGGTCAGTGAGTGATTCACGTACCTACCGATACTACTGGTAACCGATACTTTGACAGAACCTTCGTCGTAGTTGATTCAAGAAACGAAATGATTGAAGATCCTAGAACCGCACTCCCTGGAAAAGTAGGAGAGAAAAAACACTTCATAATTCAGACCTGGATAAAATTTTAGAGGGACTTGTGCCGAAATCTACACACTGGAATCACTCCTTACGGGAACAAGACGTTGACAGCGGTATAAAGTATCTCCAGTGAAAAATAGGGAATGTTTCTAACCCAGAAACTAGTAACAGCAATGTTTCTAGGACAAGTATCTTCACCATGTACCAGATCAACACAGGCTGTGATGGATATGTGGGGTAGCGGGCCACAAGCAGTAACTAGCCTGGTTGACCAGCCTGGTCCAGGCCGGCCTGCGCGAGTAGGTAACTTTCTAAAAACTTTTCTAGATATGTATTAGATGAGAGAGAGAGAGAGAGAGAGAGAGAGAGAGAGAGAGAGAGTGAGAGAGAGAGAGAGAGTGAGAGGAGAGAGAGAGAGAGAGAGAGAGAGAAGGAGAGAGAGAAGGACAGGGGGTGGATCCTCGTTTCAAGGTCTAACCTGACTCACTGATAAGTTCACTATCTACCTGGTGTTGCAACACCACTACTACCACCACGACAACCACCACGACAACCACCACGACAACCACCACGACAACCACCACGACAACCACCACGAAC
>NC_069429.1:1341944-1361944 GCF_026875155.1 Cherax quadricarinatus | reverse complement strand
CCAGAAAACCCCCCTACCTTACATGGTGAGGTGCCCAGCAACCACCAAAAACCTTACTGTGTGATGGGGACCGACAACCCCACTCCCTTACATGGGATGGTGACCGGGAAACCCACCACACCTTACATGTTGATGGTGACCAACAACCACCCAACCTTACATGTGTGATGTGACCAGACAACCACCACTACCTTTACTGTGTGTGGCCAACAACCACCACATTTTACAGTGTGGTGTGACCACACAACCACCACCCCTTTACATGGTGATGGTACCAACAACCCCCACCCCTTTACTGTTGATGGTGACCAAAAACCACCATACCTTACATGTGTGGGGGGACCAACAACCACCACTACCTTACATGTGTGATGGGACCAGAAAACCCAAACCACTACCTTACATGTGTGATGGTGACCAGACAACCACCACTACCTTACATGTTTGTATGTGACCAGACAACCACCACTACCTTACATGTGTGGATGACCCAAAACAACCACCACTACCTTACATGTGTGAGGGGTGACCAGACAACCACCACTACCTTACATGTGTGGGATGACAGACAACCACCATACCTTACATGTGTGATTGGTGACCAGACAACCACCACTACCTTACATTTTGTGATGGTAAACCAGACACCCACCACTACCTTACATGTGTGGTGATGCCCCACACAACCACCACTACCTTACATGTGTGATGGTGACCAGACAACCACCACTACCTTACATTGTGGTAAAGACCACACAACCACCATAACCTTAAAATGTGTGGTGATGACCACACAACCACCACTACCTTACATGTGTGATGGTGACCAGACAACCACCACTCCCTTTAAACATGTGTGATGGTGACCAGACAACCACCACTACCTTACTTTGTGTGATGGTGACCAGACAACCACCACTACTTACATGTGTGATGGTGACCAGACAACCACCACACCTTACATGTTTGATGGTGACCAGACAACCACCACAAACCTTACATGTGTATGGTGACCAGACAACCACCACTACCTTACTGTGTGAGGTGACCAGAAAACCCACCACTACCTTACATGTGTGATGGTGACCAGACAACCACCACTACCTTACATGTGTGATGGTGACCAGACAACCACCACTACCTTACATGTGTGATGGTGACCAGACAACCACCACTACCTTACATGTGTGGTGATGACCACACAACCACCACTACCTTACATGTGTGATGGTGACCAGACAACCACCACTACCTTACATGTGTGGTGATGACCACACAACCACCACTACCTTACATGTGTGGTGATGACCACACAACCACCACTACCTTACATGTGTGATGGTGACCAGACAACCACCACTACCTTACATGTGTGGTGATGACCACACAACCACCACTACCTTACATGTGTGATGGTGACCAGACAACCACCACTACCTTACATGTGTGATGGTGACCAGACAACCACCACTACCTTACAGGTTGGTGATGACCCCCCAACCCACCACTACCTTACATGTGTGATGGTGACCAGACAACCACCACTACCTTACATGTGTGGTGATGACCACACAACCACCACTACCTTACATGTGTGGTGATGACCACACAACCACCACTACCTTACATGGTGTGATGCGTGACCAGACAACCACCACTACCTTACATGTGTGTTGATGACCACACAAACCACCACTACCTTACATGTGTGATGTGACCAGACAACCACCACTACCTTACATGTGTGGTGATGACCACACAACCCCCCACTACCTTACATGTGTGGTGATGACCACACAACCACCACTACCTTACATGTGTGATGGTGACCAGACAACCACCACTACCTTAACTGTGTGATGGTGACCAGACAACCACCCACTACCTTACATGTGTGATGGTGACCAGACAACCCACCCAAACCTTACAGGGTTTGTGTGATGACCACACAACCACCACTACCTTACATGTTGATGGTGACCAGACCAACCACCACTACCTTACAGTTTGATGGTGACCAGACAACCACCACTACCTTACATGTGTGATGGTGACCAAACAACCACCACTACCTTACATGTGTGGTGATAAACCACACAACCACACTACCTTACATGTGTGATGTGTGACCAGACAACCACCACACCTTACATGTGTGATGGTGACCAGACAACCACCACTACCTTACATGTGTGGTGATGACCACACAACCACCACTACCTTACTGTGTGATGGTGACCAGACAACCACCACTACCTTACATGTGTGGTGATGACCACACAACCACCACTACCTTACATTGTGGGGTGATGACCCCCACAACCACCACTACCTTAATGTGTGATGGTGACCAGACCCCACCACTACCTTACATTGGTGAGGGTGACCAGACAACCACCACTACCTTACATGTGTGATGGTGACCAACAACCAACCACTACCTTACAGTGTGATGGTGACCAGAAAACCACCACTACCTTAAACATGTGTGATGGTGACCAGACAACCACCACTACCTTACATGTGTGATGGTGACCAACAACCACCACTACCTTACATGTGTGGTGATGACCACACAACCACCACTACCTTACATGTGTGAGGTGACCAGACAACCACCACTACCTTACATGTGTGGTGATGACCACACAACCACCACTAACCTTACATGTGTGGTGATGACCACACAACCACCACTACCTTACATGTGTGTTTGGTGACCAGACAACCACCACTACCTTACTTTGTGTGGGATGACCACACAAACCACCACAAACCTTACATGTGTGATGGTGACAGAAACCACCACTACTTACATGTTTTGATGGTGACCAGACAACCACCACTACCTTACATTGTGTGGTGATGACCACACAACCACCACTACCTTACATGTGTGATGGTGACCAGACAACCACCACTACCCTTACATGTGTGGTGATGACCACTCAAACCACCACTACCTTACATGTGTGGTGATGACCACACAACCACCACTACCTTACATGTGTGATGGTGACCAGAAAAACCACCACTACCTTACATGTGTGGTGATGACCACACAACCACCATACCTTACATGTGTGATGGTGACCAGACAACCACCACTACCTTACATGGGGTGGTGTTTGCCCCACACAACCACCACTACCTTACATGTGTGGTGATGACCACAAAAACCACCACTACCTTACATGTGTGATGGTGACCAGACAACCACCACAAACCTTACATGTGTGATGGTGACCAAACAACCACCACTACCTTACATGTGTGATGGTGACCAACAACCACCATACCTTACATGTGTGGTATGACCACACAACCACCACTATTTAAACATGTGTGATGGTGACCAGAACAACCACCACTACCTTACATGTGTGATGGTGACCAGACAACCCCCATTTAACCTTACATGTGTGATGGTGACCAAAGACAACCACCACTACCTTACTGTTTTGGGTATGACCACAAAACCCAAACCACTACCTTACATGTGTGATGGTGACCAGACAACCCACCACTACCTTACATGTGTGATGGTGACCAAAACCCAAACCACTACCTTACATGTGTGGTGATGACCAACAACCACCACTACCTTACATGTGTGATGGTGACCAGACAACCAAACCACTACCTTCATGTGTGGTGAGGGACCACACAACCACCACTACCTTACATGTGTGGTGATGACCACACAACCCCCCAACTCCCTTACTTTTTATGGTGACCAGACAACCACCACTACCTTACATGTGTGATGGTGACCAGACAACCACCACTACCTTACATGTGTGATGGTGACCAGACAACCACCACTACCTTACTTGTGGGTGATGACCACACAACCCCACTACCTTACATGTTGATGGTGACCAGACAACCACCACTACCTTACAGTTTTTGGTGATGACCACACAACCACCACTACCTTACATGTGTGTATGGTGACCAGACAACCACCATTACCTTACATGTGAGGGGGATGACCACACAACCACCACTACCTTACATGTGTGATGGTGACCAGACAACCACCACTACCTTACATGTGTGGTGATGACCACACAACCACCACTACCTTACATGTGTGGTGATGATCACACAACCACCACTACCTTACATGTGTGGTGGTGACCACACAACCACCACTACCTTACATGATGACCACAAAAACCACCACTACCTTAAAATGTGTGGTGGTGACCACACAACCACCACTACCTTAATGTGGGGGTGATGACCAGACAACCACCACTACCTTACATGTGTGGTGATGACCACACAACCACCACTACCTTACATGTGTGGTGATGCCCACACAACCACCACCACTCCCTTTACATGTGTGATGGGTGACCAGACAACCACCACTACCTTACATGTGTGGTGGTGACCACACAACCACCACTACCTTACATGTGTGGATGACCACACAACCACCACTACCTTACATGTGGGGTTGGTGACCACACAACCACCACTACCTTACATGTTTGGGTGGTGGACCACACAACCCCCACTACCTTACATGTGTGGTGATGACCACCACAACCACCACTAACCTTACATTTTGTGGTGGTGACCACACAACCACCACTACCTTACATGTGTGGTGATGACCACACAACCACCACTACCTTACATGTGGGGTGGGACCACACAACCACCACTCCCCTTACATGTGTGGGGGTGACCAACAACCACCACTAACCTTACATGTGTGGTGATGACCACACAACCACCATTTACCTTAATGTGTGGTGGTGACCACACAACCACCACTACCTTCCCATGTGTGGTGGTGCCCACACAACCACCACTACCTTACATGTGTGGTGATGACCACACAACCACCACTACCTTACATGTGTGGTGGGACCACACAACCCCCACTACCTTACATGTGGGGTTTGATGACCACACAACCACCACTACCTTACATGTGTGGTGGTGACCCCCAAAACCACCACTCCCTTTACATGTGTGGTGGTGACCACACAACCACCACTACCTTACATGTGTGGTGATGACCACACAACCACCACTACCTTACATGTGGGGTTTGGTAAACCCACACAACCACCACTACCTTACATTGTGGTGATGACCACACAACCCCCACATACCTTACATGTGTGGTGATGACCACCACAACCACCACTACCTTACATGTGTGGTGATGACCCACACAACCACCACTACCTTACATGTGTGGTGATGACCACACAACCACCACTACCTTACATGTGTGGTGATGACCACACAACCACCACTACCTTACATGTGTGGTGATGACCACACAACCACCACTACCTTACATGTGTGGTGATGACCACACAACCACCACTACCTTACACAATTACACAGAGTGAGGGTGAACATAATCAGTTACATCCTTCCTAAAATTTACTCCTCGACACACTGTTTACTCTGTTGAATCCAACCCAAGGACACTGCCTACCCTCGCCACCATTACCACTATCACCGCCACTATTACTATCACCACCCGACACCAGCAGGTGTAGCAAAGAACCACAGTGTGACAAAGGGTTTGTGACTGTTTAGAAATAACAATAGAAAAAGGGAGACAGAGAAAGAGGGAGAGAGAGAAAGGGAGAAACATAGAAAAACATCTAGGGGGCAGAAAATCACCCTACGGGACACTACCTTCAATAAGACAGACTAGAAGACAGCCTGTGACCCCGTGATTCCAAGCTTCCCAGCAGCGGTAGACAGCACAGTGCCAGGGTGGCAGTATTGCAGTGCTAGGATCGCAGTATTACTGCCGTGCCTAATGATGCCACTGAGGAACATAAGTCAAGGTGATTACTGTGTCATTACGATCAATAACTACCATACACAACACTAACCCTCAATAACTACCACACAACACTGCCTTCAGTAACTACCACACACAACACTACCTTTAATATCACACAACACTACCTTCAGTAACTACCACAGACACAACACTACCTTCAGTAACTACCACAGACACAACACTACCTTCAGTAACTACCACAGACACAACACAAACCCTTCGTAACTACCACAGACACAACACTACCTTCAGTAACTACCACAGACACAACACTCTACTTCATAACTACCACAGACACAACCTACCTTCAGTAACACCACAGACAACAACACTACCTTCAAGTAACTACCACAAACACAACACAACCTTCAGTAACTACCACAGCACAACACTACCTTCAGTAACTACCACAGACACAACACTACCTTCAGTCACTACCACAGACACAACACTACCTTCATAAACTACCACAGACACAACACTACCTTCAGTAACTACCACACACAACACTACCTTTAATATCACACAACACTAACCTTCAGTAACTATCACAGACACAACACTACCTTCAGTAACTACCACAGACACAACACCCACCTTCAGTAACTCCCCAGACACAACATACCTTCATAACTACCCCAGACACCACACTACCTTCAGTAACTACCACAGACACAACACTTCCCTTTAGTAAAATACCACAGACACAACACTACCTTCAGTAAAATATCACAGACACAAAAACTACCTTCAGTAACTACCACATACACAACACTACTTCAGTAACTACCCCACACAACACACTACCTTAATATCACACAACACTACCTTCAGTAACACCACAGACACAACACTACCTTCAGTAACTACCACAGACACAACACTACCTTCAGTAACTACCACAGACACAACACTACCTTCAGTAACTACCACAGACCACAAAAACTACCTTCATAACTACCACAGACACAACACTAAACTTCAGTAACTACCACAGACACAACACCCACCTTCAGTAACTACCACAGACACAACACTACCTTCAGTAACTACCACAGACACAACACTACCTTCAGTAACTACCACACACAACACTACCTTTAATATCACACAACACTACCTTCAGTAACTACCACAGACACAACACTACCTTCCCGTAACTACCACAACACAACACTACCTTCAGTAACTACCACAGACACAACACTACCTTCAGTAACTACCACAGACACAACACTACCTTCAGTAACTACCCCCAGACACAACACTATCCTTTAGTAAATACCACAGACACAACACCACCTTCATAAAATACCACAGACACAACACTACCTTCAGTAACTACCCCACAAACACTATTTTTAATATCACACAACACTACCTTCAGTAACTACCACAGACACAACACTTCCTTCAGTAACTACCACAGGGCAACCATACCTTCAGTAACTACCACAGACACAACACTACCTTCAGTAACTACCACAGACACAACACTACCTTCAGTAACTACCACAGACAACAACACTACCTTCAAGTAACTACCACAGACCAAACTACCTTTAGTAACTACCACAGACACAAACTACCTTCAGTTTAAATACCACACACAACACTACCTTCAGTAACTACCACAGACACAACACTACCTTCAGTAACTACCACAGACACAACACTACCTTCAGTAACTACCACACAACACTACCTTCAGTAACTATCACAGAAACAACACTACCTTCAGGTAACTACCACAGACACAACACTACCCTTCAGTAAACTACCACAGACACAACACTACCTTCAGTAACTACCACAGGGCACAACACTACCTTCAGTAAAATACCACACAACACTACCTTTAATATCACACAACACTACCTTCAGTAACTACCACAGACACAACACTACCTTCAGTAAAATACCACAGACAAAAACACTACCTTCAGTAACTTACCACGACACAACACTACCTTCAGTAACTAAACCCCACAACACTACCTTTAATATCACACAACACTACCTTCAGTAACTACCACAGACACAACACTACCTTCAGTAACTACCACAAACACAACACTACCTTCAGTAACTACCACAGAAAACAACACTACCCTTTAGTAACTACCACAGACACAACACTACCTTCAGTAACTACCACAGACACAACACTACCTTCAGTAACTACCAAAAGACACAACACTACCTTCAGTAACTACCACACACAACACTACCTTTAATATCACAAAAACCTACCTTCAGTAACTACCAACCCGACACAACACTACCTTCAGTAACTATCACAGACACAACACTACCTTCAGTAACCCACCACAGACACAAAACTACCTTCCCGTAACTACCACAGACACAACACTACCTTTAGTAAACTACCACAACACAAACACTACCTTCAGTAACTACCACACAAAACACTACCTTTAATATCACACAACACTACCTTCAGTAACTATCACGACACAACACTACCTTCAGTAACTACCACAGACACAACACTACCTTCAGTAACTACCACAGACACAACACTACCTTCAGTAACTACCACACACAACACTACCTTTAATATCACACAACACTACCCTTTAGTAACTATCACAGACACAACACTACCTTCAGTAACTACCACAGACACAACACTACCTTCAGTAACTACCACAGACACAACACTACCTTCAGTAACACCACAGACACAACACTACCTTCAGAAAACTACACAGCACAACACTACCTTCAGTAACTACCACAGACCACAACATACCTTCAGTAACTACCACACACAACACTCCTTAATATCACACAAACACTACCTTCAGTAACTATCACAGACACAACACTACCTTCAGTAACTACCACAACACAACACTACCTTCAGTAACTACCACAGACACAACACTACCTTCAGTAACTACCACACACAACACTACCTTTAATATCACACAACACTACCTTCAGTAACTACACAGACACAACACTACCTTTCAGTAACTACCACAGACACAACACTAACTTTCAGTAACTACCACCAGACACAACACTACCTTCAGTAACTACCACAGACACAACACTACCTTCAGTAACTACCACAGACACAAAAACTACCTTCAGTAACTACCACAGACACAACACTACCTTCAGTAACTACCACAGACACAACACTACCTTCATAACTAACCACACACAACACTACCTTTAATATCACACAACACTACCTTTAGTAACTACCACAGACACAACACTACCTTCAGTAACTACCACAAGCACAACACTACCTTCAGTAAACTACCACAGACACAACACTACCTTCAGTAAAATACCACAGACACAACACTACCTTCAGTAACTACCACACACAACACTACTTTTAATATCACACAACACTACCTTCAGTAACTACCACAGAGACACACCTACCTTTTCAGTAACTCCACAAGGGCACAAACACTACCTTCATTAACTACCACAGACCAACCTACCTTCAGTAACTACCACAGACACAACACTTCCTTCAGTAACTACCACAGACACAACCTACCTTCAGTAACTACCACAGACACAACACTACCTTCAGTAACTACCACAGACACAACACTACCTTCAGTAAACTACCACAGACACAACACTACCTTAGTAACTACCACAGACCAACACTACCTTCAGTAACTACCACAGACACAACACTACCTTCAGTAACTACCACAGACACAACACTACCTTCAGTAACTACCACACAAAAACTACCTTTAATATCACACAACACTCCTTCAGTTTAAATACCACGACACAACACTACCTTCAGTAATACCACAGACAAAAACACTACCCTTTAGTAACTACCACACAAACACTACCTTTAATATCACACAACACTACCTTCAGAACTACCACAGACACAACAACTACCTTCATAACTACCACAAACACAACACTACCCCTTTAGTTAAATACCACAGACACAACACTACCTTCAGTAACTACCACAGACACAACACTACCTTCAGTAACTACCACAGACACAACACTACCCTTCAGTAACTACCACAGACACAACACTACCTTCAGTAAAAATACCACAGACACAACACTACCCTTTAGTAACTACACAAACACAACACTACCTTCAGTAACTACCACAGACACAACACCTACCTTCAGTAACTACCACAGACACAACACTACTTTTAGTAACTACCACAGACACAACATACCTTCAGAACTACCCAACACAACACTACCTTCCCGTAACTACCACAACACAACACTACCTTCAGTAACACCCAAACACAACCTACCTTCATAACTACCACAGACAAAAACACTCCTCAGTAACTACCACCCCACCAACACTACCTTCATTAACACCAAGCACAACACTACCTTCAGGTAACTACCACAAACACAACACTAACCTTCAGTACTACCACAGACACAACACTACCTTCAGTACTACCACAGACACAACACTACCTTCAGTACTACCACAGACACAACACTACCTTCAGTAACTATCACAGACACAACTATACCTTCAGTAACTACCACCCGACCACAAAACTAACCTTCAGTTAACTACCACAGAGACACACTACTTCAGTAACAACCACAGACACAACACTACCTTCAGACTACCACAGAGACAACAAATACCTTTAGTAACAACCACAGAGACAACACTACCTTCAATAACTATCACAGACACAACACCCCTCAGTAACTATCACAGACCACAACACTACCTTCAGAAATACCACAGAAAACACCCAAACCCTTCAGTAACTACCACAGCACAACACTACCTTCAGTAACTACCACAGACAAAAAACACTACCTTCAGTAACTAAACCCCAGACACAAAAACTACCTTCAGTAACTACCCCAGAACACAACACTACCTTCAGTAACTACCACAGACACAACACTACCTTCAGTAACTACCACAACACAACACTACCTTCAGTAACTTACCACAGACACAACACTACCTTCAGTAACTACCCACCGAACACAACACTACCTTCATTTAAATACCACAGAACAACACAAACCTTCATAACTACCACAAACACAACACACCTTCAGTAACTACCCCAGACACAACACTACCTTCAGTAACTACCACAGAACAACACTACCCTTTAGTAACTACCACAGACACAACACTACCTTCAGTAACTATCACAGACACAACACACCTTCAGTAACTACCACAGACACAACACTACCTTCAGTAACTACCACAGAGACAACACTACGTTCAGTAACTACCACAGACACAACACTACCTTCATAACTACCACAGAGACAACACCCTTCAGTAACTACCACAGAACAACACTACCTTCAGTAACTATCACAGACACAACACTACCTTCAGTAACTATCACAGACACAACACTACCTTCAGTAACTACCACAGGCACAACACTACCTTCAGTAACTATCACAGACACAACACTACCTTCAGTAACTATCACAGACACAACACTGCCTTCAGTAACTACCACAGAGACAACACTACGTTCAGTAATTACCACAGACACAACACTACCTCATTTCACATCCTACATGGGATGTTTACCTGGAGTTTACCTGGAGAGAGTTCAGGGGGTCAACGCCCCCGCGGCCCGGTCTGTGACCAAGTCCTCAGTACATAACCTATGTGTACAATGTAACATCCCCGTAATAATACTGCTGTTCTATTATTTCTAAGCCTGACTTTCGTACACTAACAACCAAACACCTGAACTACCCACTGGAATAACCTTAACTACCTTCAAATGTACAAAGCCCCTGGTATGTAGGCGATAAAGACAATAGTTTACACATGTGCAAATCCGGAGGGACTGATGCCAGATCTTCACACAGAAATCACTCCTTACGAAAGCAAGAAACTGACCGGACAAAATACCTTTACGACCACACCGCTAGGGGTGTTCAAGTGAGGTCGTCAACAGCCTATCTGTGGTGCGCACAGCTGGCACTAACAGCCTTGCTTAAAACAAGGTATTTAGCGTCAACAAGCAGTTGGAGAAACACACAAACGTTGGGGCAGTTTACTGAGAACGTTTCAGCAGCTGAAACACAATGTTTGCAGAAATGTTGATTCCACAGTGGTAGGAACAATGTTTGCAGAGATGTAAGCTACAATGTTGGTTCCAGAGTTTAGAAACACCATCCAGGTAGATAGACGGAAGCTGGATGTGTACTAAGTAGTCTCCTCCGAGCAGTCAAAGAGCCCTGACTGGAAATATAAACACATATGCAGTATAATGTGATCCTTTATTGACAACGTTTCACCCACACAGTGGACTTCAAGTCACACACGGATCCGTGTGTGACTTGAAAAAGCCCACTGTGTGGGTGAAACGTTGTCAATAAAGGATCACATTATACTGCATATGTGTTTATATTTCCATTGTGTCGGTATTTTATACCATTTATTTCCAGCCCTGACTGCCGCTACTGACACATCAAAGCGAAGAGCTCTGCAATCAACCTTCCATCACCTCACTCAACAGTGACATCAATCCTGAGAATCTTCATTACCAGGCAGCCAAGACTAAGACAGACGCGGATTGAAGGACCTAATTACCAGGCAGCCAAGACTAAGACAGACGCGGATTGAAGGACCTAATTACCAGGCAGCCAAGACTAAGACAGACGCGGATTGAAGGACCTAATTACCAGGCAGCCAAGACTAAGACAGACGCGGATTGAAGGACCTAATTACCAGGCAGCCCAAGACTAAGACAGACGCGGATTGAAGGACCTAATTACCAGGCAGCCAAGACTAAGACAGACGCGGATTGAAGGACCTAATTACCAGGCAGCCAAGACTAAGACAGACGCGGATTGAAGGACTTAATTACCAGACAGCCAAGACTAAGACAGACGCGGATTGAAGGACTTAATTACCAGGCAGCCAAGACTAAGACAGACGCGGATTGAAGGACCTAATTACCAGGCAGCCAAGACTAAGACAGACGCGGATTGAAGGACTTAATTACCAGGCAGCCAAGACTAAGACGCGGATTGAAGGACCTAATTACCAGGCAGCCAAGACTAAGACAGACGCGGATTGAAGGACTTAATTACCAGGCAGCCAAGACTAAGACAGACGCGGATTGAAGGACCTAATTACCAGGCAGCCAAGACTAAGACAGACGCGGATTGAAGGACTTAATTACCAGGCAGCCAAGACTAAGACAGACGCGGATTGAAGGACTTAATTACCAGGCAGCCAAGACTAAGACAGACGCGGATTGAAGGACCTAATTACCAGGCAGCCAAGACTAAGACAGACACGGATTGAAGGACCTAATTACCAGGCAGCCAAGACTAAGACAGACACGGATTGAAGGACCTAATTACCAGGCAGCCAAGATTAAGACAGACACGGATTGAAGGACCTAATTACCAGGCAGCCAAGACTAAGACAGACGCGGATTGAAGGACTTAATTACCAGGCAGCCAAGACTAAGACAGACGCGGATTGAAGGACCTAATTACCAGGCAGCCAAGACTAAGACAGACACGGATTGAAGGACCTAATTACCAGGCAGCCAAGACTAAGACAGACGCGGATTGAAGGACCTAATTACCAGGCAGCCAAGACTAAGACAGACACGGATTGAAGGACCTAATTACCAGGCAGCCAAGATTAAGACAGACACGGATTGAAGGACCTAATTACCAGGCAGACAAGACTAAGACAGACACGGATTGAAGGACTTAATTACCAGGCAGCCAAGACTAAGACAGACACGGATTGAAGGACCTAATTACCAGGCAGCCAAGATTAAGACAGACACGGATTGAAGGACCTAATTACCAGGCAGCCAAGACTAAGACAGACACGGATTGAAGGACCTAATTACCAGGCAGCCAAGACTAAGACAGACACGGATTGAAGGACCTAATTACCAGGCAGCCAAGACTAAGACAGACACGGATTGAAGTATCTAACAGTTCAGTCAACTGAGAACACAACAGTTCAGTCAACTAGTGTGGCCACTAAGGAATTCGGGAAGTTGTTCAGTGTGGGCAGCAGTACAAAAACCCGTACTCCCTATTACAAACCACTGGAAAAAACCTTGCTGACCCGGAGGCTGCCGTGTACACACACGCACACATACAGTAACGTGTGTACACTTTGCGTACTCACAAATAGGGAAACTAAAGACACACACACATATGCACATGAAGGAACACATTGTGTGTGTATGCTGTGTGCATCCTTGCCTGTATAGTGTGTGTACGCTTTCGTGTACACTGTGCATGCTTGCGCGTACACTGTGCGTGTATACTTGCGTAAATTACACGAACTAGACAGCATATCCTTGGAGAAATACATAGAACATGAGGAGATATAACCACGAAATTGAAAATACTACGGGTAATAAATAGCCAGACTTCTTACCAGAGAAGACAAGAGACAAACACGACCGACGATACAATCTTTAATGTAGAAAGTATGTTTGGGACCAACTGGCCTTCGATATTGTCTTCAGTATTGTGGAGGCAACCAAGTACCAGTTCTCATGAACCCAGGTGAACCATTCCTCACCAACACAATGTCAGGTAAACCATTCCTCACCATCATAAAGATCACACAAAGGTCACCATTTATTATATAAAGTCCATACTGGTCCCTTGAATTGTACTTCCTGGAATATAGGCGAGAAAGATACATTATAATTCACACCTGGACAGTTATGGTAGACTGGTGCCAAACTTGCACACTGAAATCACTGCCTAAGAGAGCAAGATATTTGGCAGACGGTGCTAAATGGTATAAATAACAAAAAAGGGCATAATTCTGGCTCCACTTCCACCATACTACCTTCCCCACTACTGTCTTCTGCCTCCACTACTACCACTACCACCTCCTGGCCTATATATACTCCCTCCTTCGTTGTAAACTGCTCTCTTCTATATGCGGGTTGTGTAAATGGTATAAACCCTGGTTATATATACTGACAAGTTAGTTTTGAAAGACAAACGAGTAAATACCGAGACCTTATTATCAGAAAACGTTACGGTTCTGAGACCTTGTTGGTAGGTTTTCCACACACTTTGAAGAGAAGTTTGTCACAATCTGTTATTGTTATTGTTGTTGTAGGTTCGCCAGTACTGCGGGTCCGGGTTTTTTCTCCAGATGGTGACCCTGCCTAGTCACCGTCGGGAGACCTGCACAGGAAAACATCCAGGAAAGCAACTTTTCCATCTTTTTAAGAGTTTAAGTGTAAACTTTATTGATGGCTGGACAGCACTACCTTCATTCCTGGCTAACACACGTTGACGATATATTGGGTTTTCTATCCCAGACGCTTCAATATCCAGGTCCAGCTCAACATGATCAATGCAGTCGAACCATTTCTAAAGTTTGCCCTTAAACTAGAAAAAGGGATGACAAACTCGCTTTCCCGGACGTCACTCCAGGTCTCCCGAAAGTGATGAATTTCTCTTCAGAGTATATGAGAAACCTACCAAGAAGGTCGATCTCACACACTTCTATTCGCGCCAAGAAACCCGCCTAAAAGACGTGTCCTTCCTGGCTTATTCCTGAGAGCTTCTGGTATCACTAGCCCTTATTTCCTTGAAGATGAATGTACCTGTGTAGCACAAACCTTCACACGTCTGCAGTTTCCAGATACAGAGCTCTGAGCTCAGGAGGTGAGCGGAGTGCACGACCCACGGTGCACCACCTGTGGTTAATTAACACAGTTTACCGGAAATGTAGCCTTGGGCAGAGAGGGGGGTCAGGAAAACCCTCTCTCTCGCCCCTCCCTCTCTTCCCCGGGGATGGAAGGGTCATCAGGGTGCAGTGTCGTCAGTGACCCACTGGAAGTCTTGGTATATATCACAGTGTCGTCAGTGGCCCACTGGAAGTCTTGGTATATATCACAGTGTCGTCAGTGACCCACTGGAAGTCTTGGTATATATCACAGTGTTGTCAGTGACCACGGAAGTCTTGGTAATATATCACAGTGTTGGGCAGTGACCCACTGGAAGTCTTGGTATATATCACAGTGTCGTCAGTGGCCCACTGGAAGTCTTGGTATATATCACAGTGTCGTCAGTGGCCCACTGGAAGTCTTGGTATATATCACAGTGTCGTCAGTGGCCCACTGGAAGTCTTGGTATATATCACGTGTCGTCAGTGGCCCACTTGGAAGTCTTGGTATATATCACAGTGTCCCTCAGTGGCCCACTGGAAGTCTTGGTATATATCACAGTGTCGTCAGTGGCCCACTGGAAGTCTTGGTATATATCACAGTGTCGTCAGTGGCCCACTGGAAGTCTTGGTATATATCACAGTGTCGTCAGTGACCCACTGGAGTCTGGTATATAATCACAGTGTCGTCAGTGACCCACTGGAAGTCTTAGTATATATATCACAGTGTCGTCAGTGACCCACTGGAAGTCTTAGTATATCACAGTGTCGTCAGTGACCCACTGGAAGTCTTAGTATATATATCACAGTGTCGTCAGTGACCCACTGGAAGTCTTAGTATATATATCACAGTGTCGTCAGTGACCCATGGAAGTCTTAGTATATCAAGTGTTTGTCAGTGACCCACTGGAAGTCTTAGTATATATATCACAGTGTCGTCAGTGACCCACTGGAAGTCTTAGTATATATATCACAGTGTCGTCAGTGGCCCACTGGAAGTCTTGGTATATATCACAGTGTCGTCAGTGACCCACTGGAAGTCTTGGTATATATCACAGTGTCGTCAGTGGCCCACTGGAAGTCTTGGTATATATCACAGTGTCGTCAGTGGCCCACTGGAAGTCTTGGTATATATCACAGTGTCGTCAGTGGCCCACTGGAAGTCTTGGTATATATCACAGTGTCGTCAGTGGCCCACTGGAAGTCTTGGTATATATCACAGTGTCGTCAGTGACCCACTGGAAGTCTTGGTATATATATCACAGTGTCGTCAGTGACCCACTGGAAGTCTTAGTATATATATCACAGTGTCGTCAGTGACCCACTGGAAGTCTTAGTATATATATCACAGTGTCGTCAGTGACCCACTGGAAGTCTTAGTATATATATCACAGTGTCGTCAGTGGCCCACTGGAAGTCTTGGTATATATAACAGTGTCGTCAGTGACCCACTGGAAGTCTTGGTATATATCACAGTGTCGTCAGTGACCCACTGGAAGTCTTGGTATATATCACAGTGTTGTCAGTGACCCACTGGAAGGCTTGGTATATATATCAGCTTGGAGATAGGCGTGTAGTGTCCTCAATGATGTCACTGTGATACCCAGAGACACCAGCTTCACTAGTACCGTTACCTTGGCACCACCAGTAACCCCCTTCTCCCTACCTCCTTCCCCTAACACCTTGCCTAGTACCCTCCCCCAAGTACCGGTTTCTGGCATACCTACACCCCTTCCACAACTCGTGTGTGTGTGTGTGTGTGTGTGTGTGTTGTGTACTCACCTAGTTGAGGTTGCGGGGGTCGAGTCCGAGCTCCTGGCCCCGCCTCTTCACTCATCGCTACTAGGTCACTCTCCCTGAACCGTGAGCTTTATCATACCTCTGCTTAAAGCTATGTATGGATCCTACCTCCACTACATCGCTTCCCAAACTATTCCACTTACTGACTACTCTGTGGCTGAAGAAATACTTCCTAACATCCCTGTGATTCATCTGTGTCTTCAACTTCCAATGTGTCCCTTGTTACTGTGTCCAAACTCTGGAAACATCCCGTCTTTGTCCACCTTGTCAATTCCTCTCAGTATTTTGAAATGTCGTTATCATGTCCCCCTACTCTCCTGTCCTCCAGTGTCGTCAGGTTGATTTCTCTTAACCTCTCCTCGTAGGACATACCTCTTAGCTCTGGGACTAGTCTTGTTGCAAACCTTTGCACTTTCTCTAGTTTTCTTTACGTGCTTGGCTAGGTGTGGTTCCAAACTGGTGCCGCATACTCCAATATGGGCCTAACGTACCGGTTTTACAGGGTCCTGAACGATTTCTTTATTAAAATGTCGGAATGCTGTTCTGAGGTTTGCTAGGCGCCCCTATGCTGCAGCAGTTATTTGATTGATGTGCGCTTCAGGAGATGTGCCTGGTGTTATACTCACCCCAGATCTTTTTCCTTGGTGAGGTTTGTAGTCTCTGGCCCCCTAGACTGTACTCCGTTGCGGTCTTCTTTGCCCTTCCCCAATCTTCATGACTTTGCACTTGGTGGGATTGAACTCCAGGAGCCAATTTTCTGGACCAGGTCTGCAGCCTGTCCAGATCCCTTTGTAGTTCGCCTGGTCTTCGATCGAGTGAATTTTCTCATCAACTTCACGTCATCTGCAAAAAGGGACACCTCAGAGTTATTCTTTCCGTCATGTCGTTCACAAATACCAGAAAAACACTGGTCCTAGGACTGACCCATGTGGGACCCCGCTGGTCACAGGTGCCCACTCTGACACCTCGCCACGTACCGTGACTCGCTGCTGTCTTCCTGACAAGTATTCCCTGATCCATGTAGTGCCTTCCCTGTTATCCCTGCTTGGTCCTCCAGTTTTTGCATAATCTCTTGTGTGGAACTGTGTCAAACGCCTTCTTGCAGTCCCAAAAATATGCAATCCACCCAACCCTCTCTCTCTTGTCTTACTGCTGTCACCATGTCATAGAACTCCAGTAGATTTGTGACACAGGATTTCCCGTCCCTGAAACCATGTTGGCTGCTGCTGATGAGATCATTCCTTTCTAGGTGTTCCACCACTCTTCTCTGATAATCTTCTCCATGATTTTGCATACTATACATGTCAGTGACACTGGTCTGTAGTTTAATGCTTCATGTCTGTCTCCTTTTTTAAAGATTGGGACTACATTTGCTGTCTTCCATGCCTCAGGCAATCTCCCTGTTTCGATAGATGTATTGAATATTGTTGTTAGGGGTACACATAGTGCCTCTGCTCCCTCTCTCAATACCCATGGGGAGATGTTATCTGGCCCCATTGCCTTTGAGGTATCTAGCTCACTCAGAAGCCTCTTCACTTCTTCCTCGGTTGTGTGCACTGTGTCCAGCACATGGTGGTGTGCCCCACCTCTCCGTCTTTCTGGAGCCCCTTGTGTCTCCTCTGTGAACACTTCTTTGAATCTCTTGAGTTCCTCACATACTTCACGGTCATTTCTTGTTGTCTCTCCTCCTTCCTTCCTTAGCCTGATTACCTGGTCCTTGACTGTTGTTTTCCTCCTGATGTGGCTGTACAACAGTTTCGGGTCAGATTTGGCTTTCACTGCTATGTCATTTTCATACTGTCTTTGGGCCTCCCTTCTTATCTGTGCATATTCGTTTTTGGCTCTACGACTGCTCTCCTTATTCTCCTGGGTCCTTTGCCTTCTATATTTCTTCCATTCCCTAGCACACTTGGTTTTTGCCTCCCTGCACCTTTGGGTAAACCATGGGCTCATCTGGCTTTTTCATTATTCCTGTTACCCTTGGGTACAAACCTCTCCTCAGCCTCCTTGCACTTTGTTGCTACATATTCCATCATCTCATTAACTGGCTTCCCTGCCAGTTCTCTGTCCCACTGAACCCCGTTCAGGAAGTTCCTCATTCCTGTGTAGTCCCCTTTCTTGTAGTTTGGCTTCATTCGTCCTGGCCTTCCTGCTCTTCCCTCCACTTGTAGCTCTACTGTGTATTCGAAGCTTAAAACCACATGGTCACTGGCCCCAAGGGGTCTTTCATATGTGATGTCCTCGATATCTGCACTACTCAAGGTGAATATAAGTCCAGCCTTGCTGGTTCATCCTCTCCTCTCTCTCTTGTAGTGTCCCTTACGTGTTGGTACATGAAGTTTTCCAGTACCACCTCCATCATCTTAGCCCTCCATGTATCGTGGCCCCCATGCGGGACCAAGTTCTCCCAATCGATCTCCTTGTGGTTAAAGTCACCCATGATCAGGAGCTTTGCCCTGCATGCATGAGCTCTTCTGGCCACTCTAGCCAGTGTGTCAACCATCGCTCTATTGCTCTCGTCGTACTCTTGCCTTGGCCTCCAGCTGTTCTGTGGTGGGTTATACATCACTGTTATTACCACCTTGGGACATCCAGAGTGAAGCGTTCCCGCTATGTAATCACTTTCTTCTCCGCTGTCTCCCTTTTCCCGCTCACAAAATTCCATGATTTTTGTCCAAG
>NC_069429.1:1307476-1341444 GCF_026875155.1 Cherax quadricarinatus | reverse complement strand
GGGGGGTTTGTGTGGGGGGGGAGAGTTAGGGGGGGGGGTAAGTTGTGTTGGGGGGGATTTGGGAGGGTTTGGGGGGGAAGGTTTGGTGTTTGGGGGGGAAGATAGTTTTTTGGGGGGGTTTTTTTGGTTTGTTTGGGGGGGGATGGTAGTTGTGTTGGGGAGGAGGGTGGTATGTTTAAAGTGGGGTAGTTGTGTTGGGGAGGGGTATGTAGTTGTGTTGGGGAGGGAAGTAGTGGTAGTTGTGTTGGAGAGCAGTTAGTGTGTTTGGTTGTATGGTGGACCAGACAGAAACAGCACTACAATATAATGTTAGACAAACACAGCCACCAGGTGGCAGACAAGTTAGGTAACTTCAGAATGCTACAGTAATGATCTAGTGAACTGTTATGTAAAGCCAGCAGCACCGTACGTAAGACGAGGAGGACTGTACAGGGAAGGAAGAGAGTGATGGTAATACCTTTGATATACCTTTGAAGACTTTCCAGAGTTTCGCTACTCTCAGAGCCCGGCCATGGGCCAGGCTCGTCTGGTACTTGCATGGTCAACCAGGCTGTTGCTGCTGGAGGTCCGCTGCCCCACATATCCATCACAGCCTGGTTGATCTAGCACTCGATGAAAATACTTGTCTAGTTTCCTCTTGAAGGCTTCAACACTTGTTCCAACAGTGTTTCTGATATCTTCTGGTAAGATGTTGAAAAGTTTGGGACCCCGGATGTTGATACAGTGTTCCCTTATTGTGCCCACCGCACCCCTGCTTCTCACCGGGTTTATTATACACTTCCTCCCATATCTCTCACTCCAGTATGTTGTTATGGCAGTGTGCAGATTTGGGACCAAGCCCTCGAGTACCTTCCAGGTATATATTATCATGTACCTCTCTCTCCTCCGCTCCAATGAGTACATGTTCAAGACTTGCAGGCGTTCCCAGTAGTTTAGATGCTTTACTGGCTCAAATGTGAGCGGTAAACGATCTCTGTATTTGTTCCAGCTCCGATATTTCTCCTGCCCTGAACGGGGCCGTCAACACTGAGCAATATTCTAAGTGAGGGAGCACTAGCGATTTGAAGAGTGTCACCATCGGCATTGTTTCCCTTGTTTTGAAAGTTCTCAATACCCACCCAGTGATCTTCCTGGCTGTCGTGATCTTTGTCTTGTTATAGTCTTTAAAAGAAAGGTCCGCTGACATAATTACTCCAGGTCTTTTACGTGTTCCTTTCGTTCTATTTGGTGACCCTCTTGAGTTTTGTATATAGTGTTGTTTTCGAGTTAATGGATTAGAAAACCGACAGGTTGAAGAATTAGACAGTTGTGCAATATGTGGGAATCTTTATTGAATAAACGTTTTGCCATACAGTGGCTTCATCAGTCCAATATAAAGAAGGGTGCAAACAGAGGAGTTTGAAGTAATCAGTCCCTTAGCCTGGAGTCAACTCTTATGTGAAATATTGAAATCCCAGTACGACTTTTGTGTTTAGTGAACCACTAATCAGTCTGAGGATCGACGACCCAAATGATTTCTTCATAAATGAGCCTCAAAACTCCATAAATGTATGCCAGATTTCCGACATTACCCTAACTCCGATAGATTTCGAAAAAGCCATTGACAACATGCCCATGCACTCAGCCCCGGGCCCAGACTCGTGGAACTCTGTTTTCATTAAGAACTGCAAGAAACCCCTCTCGCGTGCCCTAAGTACACTATGGAGGAGGAGCTTGGACATGGGTGAAATTCCACAGTCACTTAAAAACAACGGATATAGCCCCACTCCATAAAGGTGGCAGCAAAGCATTAGCTAAGAAAATATAGACCAATAGCTCTGACATCCCACATCATAAAAATCCCTTTTAAAGATGCTAAGAAGCAGGATTGCAAACACCTGGGTTCCAAAATCTGCACAATCCAGGGCACCATGGGTTCAGGGCAGGTCGCTCCTGCCCCTCACAACTATGGATCACTACGACATGGCCTTGGATGCACTGAAGAAAATCAGAATGCAGATGTAATATACACAGACTTTGCAAAAGCATTTGACAAATGCGATCATGGCGTAATAGCCCCTAAAATACGTGCTAAAGGAATAACTGGGAAAGTGGGGGGATGGATCTTCAACTTTCCCAACAAATCGACACAAAGAGTAGTGGTCAACAGAGTTAAAATCGGAGGCTGCCATAGTGAGAGCTCTGTTCCACAAGGCACAGTACTCGTCCCCATCTTATTCCTTATCCTCATATCAGACATAAACAGAGATTTTACACCACAGCACCGTATATCCTTTGCGGATGATACTAGGATCTGCATGAGGCTGTCATTGCTGAGGACGCGGTTTTAAACCTCCAAGAAGATATAAACAAAGTTTTCCAGTGGGCAACGGTAAACAATATGATGTTCAATGAGGACAAATTCCAACTACTCCGTTTGGAAAATGGAGGGAGATAATAACTAGAACAGAGTATACTACTGACTCTGGCCATACAATAGAGCGGAAAAATAATGTAAGGGACCTGGGAGTAGTAATGTCTGGGATCTCACTTTCAAGGATCACAACAGTCCCACGATCGCACGTGCAAAAAAAATGATAGGATGGATAATGAGAACTTTCAAAACGAGAGATGCCAACCCCATGATGATCCTTTTCAAATCACTTGTTCTCTCTAGGCTGGAATCTGTTGTACATTAACATCTCCATACAAAGCAGGTGAAATCGCAGATCTAGAGAGTGTACAGAGATCCTTTACTGCACGTATAAGTTCTGTCAAGCACCTTAACTACTGGGAACGCTTGGAAGCACTTGACTTTACTCGTTGGAACGCAGGAGGGAGAGATATATCATAATCTACTTGGAAAATCTTGGAAGGAATGGTCCCAAATCTGCACACAGAAAACACTCCCTACGAAAAATAAAAGACTGGGCAGGCGATGCAAAATGCCGCCAATAAAAAGTAGGGGCGCCATTTTGGGACACTAAGAGAAAACACCATAAAGTGTCCCGGGGCCCAAAACTGTTCAACAGCCTCCCCTCAAGCATTAGGGGAATTGCCAATAACCCCTGGCTGCCTTCAAGAGAGAGCTGGACAGATACCTAAAGTCCGTGCCGGATCAGCCGGGCTGTGGGCTCGTACGTTGGACTGCGTGCGGCCAGCAGTAAACAGCCTAGTTGATCAGGCCCTTTATCCATCGGAGGCCCGGTCATGGACCGGGCCGCGGGGGCGTTGATCCCCGGAATAACCTCCAGGTATATGTAAACTAAGTTACCTGTATACTGCACTAAACAAATAAATATATTAGTATTTGTTATTATTATTATTATTATTATTATTATTATTATTATTGTGTTTCTTGCAGGTAAGTTGTGTGTACGAGAGAGGAAAGAGTAAACACCAGGTAGGTAGCACCAGTTTACCTGGAGAGAGCTCCGGGGATCAACGCCCCCGCGACCCGGTCTGTGACCAGGCCTGATACCAGTAACCTGTTTGTAGAGTCCTGGCACCTAGCTGGTCCAGAGGTTTACCACTGGGCTATGAGGGCTACCATAGCAAGGTTTCACAGACATGTCTGTACTGGAGGTCACCACCAGCTGCTGTGACCCAGCTGTCTCACCTCACCCACCCAGAAGCTTTCATAGTACACCCAGCTAGTAGTATACCCAACTAGCAGTCACTAGTAGTACCTGGGTGTTAGTGGACTGGTTATATTCCTAGGAGCGAGGGTCGTAGTGTACCAGGGTTTTTGTGTCAGATTAGCGTTTGTCGCTGTAAAATAATCAGGATTGTTACTCTGTAAATGTCAAGAGCTGTTAATCTGTAAATGTGTCTGTAAATGCCAGAACTATTAGGCTGTAAATGTGTCTGTATATCAGAGCTATTAGTCTGTAAATGTGTCTGTGTCAGAACTGTTAGTCTGTTAATGTGTGCCTGTATGGTCAGAAACTGGCTTAGTCTGTTCAATGTGTCTGTATGTCACGAGCTGTTAGTCTGTAAATGTGTCTGTTATGTACAGAGCTGTTTAGTCTGTAAATGTGTCGTATCGTCGATGAACTGTTAGTTCGTGAAGTGTCTGTAAGTTCAGAGCTGTTAGTCTGCAAATGTGTCGGTATGTCAGGAGCTTTTAGTCTGTAAATGTGCTCTGTATGTCAGAGTGTTTAGTCGTATATGTGCGCTGTATGTCAGAGCCTGTTAGTCTGTGAAAGTGTCTGTTTGTCACAGAGCTGTTAGTCTGTATATGTGTCTGTATGTCAGAGCTAGTTAGTCTTGTTAATGTGTCTGTAGGTCAGAGCTGTTTAGTCTGGTCTAATGTGTCTGTATGTTCAGACTGTTAGTATGTTATGTGTCTGTATGTCAGAGCTGTTAGTCACTGGAATGTGTCTGTATGTCCAGGAGCGCTTAGTCTGTAAATGTGTCTGTATGTCAGAGCTGTTAGTCTGTTAATGTGTCTGTATGTCAGAGCTGTTAGTCTGTAAATGTGTCTGTATGTCAGAGCTGTTAGTCTGTAAATGTGTCTGTATGTCAGAGCTGTTAGTCTGTTAATGTGTCTGTATGTCAGAGCTGTTTGGTCTTGCGCTAATGTGTCTGTATGTCAGATATGTTAGTCTGTTAATGTGTATGTATTGTCAGAGCTGTTAGTCTGTTCTAATGTGTCCTGAATGTCAGAGCTGTTAGTCTGTTAATGTGTCTGTATGTCAGAGCTGTTAGTCTGTAAATGTGTCTGTATGTCAGAGCTGTTAGTCTGTAAATGTGTCTGTATGTCAGAGCTGTTAGGTATGTGCAAACTGTGTCGTATGTCAGAGTCTGTTGGGTGCACTGTTTATGTGTCTGTATGTCAGAGCTGTTGTCGGTATATGTGTCTGTATGTCAGAGCTGTTAGTCTGTAAATGTGTCTGTATGTCAGAGCTGTTAGTCTGTAAATGTGTCTGTATGTCAGAGCTGTTAGTCTGTAAATGTGTCTGTGTGAAGAAAAAACAGATTGCAAACTATTTTTCAGGAAAACTCACCAAATGTGTTGTTGGGGACCCACATCATGTGTTGTTGGGGACCCACATCATGTGTTGTTGGGGGACCCACATCATGTGTTGTTGGGGACCCACATCATGTGTTGTTGGGGACCCACATCATGTGTTGTTGGGGACCCACATCATGTGTTGTTGGGGACCCACATCATGTGTTGTTGGGGACCCACATCATGTGTGTTGGGGACCCACCATCAATGTGTTGTGGCGGTCCCAAATCTCATGTGTTGTTGGGGACCCACATCATGTGTTGTTGGGGACCCACATCATGTGTTGTTGGGGACCCACATCATGTGTTGTGGGGGACCCACATCATGTGTTGTTGGGGATTGTTGGGGACCCACATCTATGTTGTTGGGGCCCCACATCATGTGTTGTTGGGGACCCCACAGCTTGTGTTATTGGGCGACCCACAATCATGTGTTGTGGGAACCCAATCATGTGTTATGGGGGACCACATCATGTGTTGTTCGCGGGACCACCACATTCATGGGTTGTTGGGCGCCCCACATCATGTGTTGTTGGGGACCACATCATAGTGTCTGTGGGGGCACCCACAGCATGTGTTGTTGGGGACCCAATCATTGTGTTGTTGGGGACCACATCAGCGGTTGTTGGGGACCACATCATTGATGCTTGTTGGGGACCCACTCATGTGTTGTTGGGGGACCCACTTCATGTGTTGTTGGGGACCCAATATATGTTTGTTGGGGACCCACATCATGTGTTGGGGACCCACAATCCATGTGTTATTGGGGAACCCACATCATGTGTTGTTGGGAACCCACATAATGTGTTATGGGGGACCACATCATGGGGTGTTAGGCGGACCACATCATGTGTTGTTGGGGGCCCACATCATTTGTTGTTGGGGACCAACTTCTCACTGTGTTGTGGGGGACCCACATCATGTAGTTTGCTTGTAGGACCACATCATGTGTTGTTGGGGACCACACATTCATTGTGTTGTGGGGGTCCACTCATGTGTTGTTGGGGACCCACATCACTGTTGTTGTTCGGGGACCCACACATCAGAGTGGTTGTTGGGGACCCACATCATGATGTTGTTGGGGACCCTCATCTGTGTTGTTGGGGCAATTCCACACATGTTGTTGTGGGGGACCCACATCATGTGTTGTTGGGGACCACACTCATGTGTTGTGGGGGACACACAAATCATTGTGTTTGTGGGGGACCACATCATGTGTTGTGGCGGGGACCCCCATCATGTGTTGTGGGCGGACCACTCATGTGTTATTGGGGACCCACATCCATGTGTTGATTGGGGACCCTCCCATCATGTGTTGATTGGGACCAACTTGATGTGTTGGTTGGGACCCACATACAATGTGTTGTGGGCGGACCCAATGACATGTGTTGTTGGGGGACTCACATCATGTGTTGTTGGGAGGAAGACCCAATCATGTGTCTGTGGGGGACACACCACATCATGTGTTCGTGGGGGGACCCATCTCTCTGTGTTGTGGTACGGGACCCAACATCTTGTGTGTTGTTGGGGGACCCACCATCATGTGATGTGGGGGACCCACATCATGTGTTGTGGGGGACCCACTATCATGTTTGTTGTGGTGAACCACATCATGTGTTGAGGGGCGGGAACCACATCATGTGTCTGTTGGGGACCAACTTCATGTGTTGTTGGGGGACCCACATAGTGTTGCTGTTGGGACTCACATCATGGGTTGTTGGGGACCCAACATCATGTGTTGTGGAGGGACCAACCATCTTGTGTTGTGGGGGACCAACATCTTCGTGTTGCTTGGGGAACCACATCATGTGTAGTTGGGGACCCCACATCATGTGTTGTAGGGACCCACATAATGTGTTGTGGGGACCACATCATGTGGTTCGTTGGGGGACACATCATGTGTTGTTGGGGACCCACCCATCATGTGTTTGTGGGGACCCACTCTATGTGTTGTGGGGAATCCCACATCTTCGCGTGTTGGGGGGAGTCCCACATCATGTGTTGTTGGGGACCCACATCATGTGTCTGTTGGGGACCCACATCATGTGTTGGGGGCCCACATCATGTTTGTTGGGGACACCCACCATCATGTGTATGTGGCGGGACCCACACGCATGTGCTTGTTGGGGTCCCACATCTGTGTTGTTGGGGACCCACATTGTGTTGTTGGGGCTACCCACATGTGTTGTTGGGACCCATCTTCATGTGTTGTGGGGGGTACCAAATCAGGGCTTGTTGGGGACCCAAAATCATGTGTTGTTGGGGGGAACCCACATCATGTGTTGAGAGGGGGGGACCCCCATCAAGTGTTGTGGGGGACCCACAACATGTGTTGTGGGCAGGACCCACAGCTTGTGTTGTTGGCGGATCCCACCATCATGTGTTTGGTGGTGGTCCCACTCATGTGTTGTGGGGGACCCTACATCTTGTGTTGTGGGGGACCCCCATCTTGTGTGTTGGGGGGTACCCATCATCATGTGTTGTGGGGGACTCCACCACATGTGTTAGTGGCGCGATCCCAAATCATGCGGTTCGGTGGGGACCCCACATCAGGTGTTGTTGGGACACTCAACATCATGTGTTGTTGGGGCGGACCCACCATATTGTGTGTGGGGGACCCCAACATTCATGTGTTGTCGGGGACCAAATCATTTGTGTTGGGGGTCCCTCATAATGTGTTGTGGGTGGACCCACATCATGTGTTGTTGGGGAACCCCACATCATGTGTTGTTGGACGGACCCTACATCAGTGTTGTGGGGGACCCACATTCATGTGTTGTGGGGAACCAACTCAATGTGTTGTTGGGGACCCTAATCATGTGTTGTTGTGGGACCACATCAACTGTGTTGTGGGCGGACCCAATCATGTGTTGTGGGGGACCCATCATTGTGTTGTGGGGATACCACATGTCAGTGTGTTGTGGGGGAACCAACATAATGATGTTGTGGGGAACCCACTCTCAGGTGTTGTTGGGACCCAACATCATGTATTCGTGGGGAACCCTCACCATGTGTCTGTTGGGGGACCCACATCATGTGTTGTGGGCGAGTTCGACACATCATGAGTTGTTGGGGACCACATCATGTGTTGTCTGGGGACCAAATCATGTGTTGTGGGGGGGACCCACATATGTGTTCGTGGGGACCACTTCATTGTGTTGTGGGGTAAACCCACATATGTGTTTGTGCGGGAACCCACATCACTTCGTGTTGTGGGGAAACCCACATCATGTGTTGTGGGGACTCCCCACATCATGTGTTGTGGGGAACCCACTCATTTTGTGTGTGGGATGAACCCACATCATGTGTTGTTGGGGTACCCACATCATGTCGGTTTTGGGGACCCACATCATGTGTTTGGCGGGGGACCAACATCATGTGTTGTTGGGGACCCACATCATGTGTTATGGGGGACTCATGTGTATGGGGGACCACATCATGTGTTGTTGGGGACACGATACTCTGCCTTGTTGCTGTGGACACCACATCATGTGTTGTTGGGGAACCACATCATGTATGTTGGGGAATCCACAAGCATGTGTTGTTGCGTGGGACCCACTTTATGCCTGTAGTTGGAGGTCCACATATGTGCTTGTTGGGGAACACATCATGTGTTGTTGGGTGACCCACATCATGTTTGTTGGGGGACCCAACTCATGTGTTCATGTGGGGGGACCACATCATGTTTGTTGGGACCTCTTTCTTGTGGGTGTTGGGGGGACCAACATCATGTGGTGTTGGGGGACCACATCATGTGCTGTGGGACAACATGTGTTGTTGGGGACCAACATCGCTTGTGTTGTGGGGACACCACATCATGCTGCTGTGTGGACCAATCATGTGTGGCGGTCCAACACTATGTGTTGTTGGGCGGAACCACATCTTGTGTGTGCGGACACATGTGTTGGGGGACCATCATCATGTGTGTTGGGAACACATGTGTTGTTGGGACCACATTCATGTGTTGCCGCGGACCCATTCTTCATGTGTTGTTGGGCGACCACATCATGTGTTGGGGGACACACATCATGTGTTGTTGGGGGACACCATCAAGTTGTTGTTGGGGCACAACATCAGTGTTGTGGGGGACCACAATCATGTGTTGGGGACCACATCATGTGTTGTTGGGGGGCGTCCCACATGTGTTGGGGACCTCATCATGTGTTGTTGGGGACCAAATCATGTGTTGGGACCAGAACAACTTCAAGTGTTGTGGGGGTCCCACATGGGTTGGGGGACTCCCCCAAAAAATAAACATCATGTGTTGTTGGGTCCCACATGTGTTGGGGACCACATCATTTGTTGTTGGGGACCACATCATGTGTTGGGACCAACATCATGTGTTGTTGGGACCACATCATGTGTTGTTGGGACCAACATCATGTGTTGTTGGGGACCACATCATGTGTTGTTGGGGACCAACATCATGTGTTGTTGGGGACCACATCATGTGTTGTTGGGACCAACATAATGTGTTGTTGGGGGACCACCATCTGTGTTTTGTGCGGGACACCACATCATGTGCTCTGTTGGGCGACCCACATCCATGTGTTGTCCTTGTGGCACCAACATCATGTGTTGTTGGACCAAATAATGTGTTGTTGGGACCAACATCATTGTGTTGGTTGGGGGCCCACATTCATGTGTTAGTTGGGACCAACATCCATGTGTTGTTGCGGGACCACAGCCATGTGTTGTTGGTGAACCAACATCATGTGTTGTTGGGACCTACCAACATCATCGTGTTTTGTTGGGAAACCTCATGTCGTTGTTGGGACCACATAATGTGTTGTTGGGAACAACATCATGTGTTGTTGGGACCAAAATCATGTGTGATGTTGGGACCAACATCATGTGTTTGTTGGGGTCCACACATCATGTGTTTTGGCGCTCCAACATCATGTGTTGTTGGGCGACCCACATCATGGTGTTGTTGGGACCAACATCATGTGTTGTTGGGGACAGGACCATCACGTCATGTGTTGCTTGGGGACCTCACATAATGGTTGTTGGGAACAACGATCCATGTGTGTTGGGACCAACATCATGTGATTGTTGGGGATCGCAACATCATGTGTTAGTTGGGGACCAAATCATGTGTTGTTGGGGGACCCCCCAAATCCACTGTGCTGCGGGGCCATATATATGTTGTTGGGACCCACATTATGTGTTGTAGGGGACCCTCATCATTTGTTGGGACCACCTCATAATGTGATTGGGACCACTCGGGTTGTGAGGACCACATCATGTGTTAGTGGGGGAACCACTTATAATGTGTTGTGGCGGTTGACCACTTCAGTGTGTTATTTTGTCGGACCCACATCATGTGTTGTTGGGGACCACACATCATGTGTTGTTGGGACCCAATCATGTGTTTGGGGACCCACATATCGTGTTGTTGGTGGACACATCATTGTTGTTTGGGACCACATCATGGTGTGCGCGTGGGGGGACCACATTATGTGGTTGTTGGGGACCACATCATGTGTTGTGGGGACCACAGGCATGTGTTATGTGAGGCGGACCACATCATGTGTTGTGGGGACCTACATCATGTTCTTGTTGGTGACCAATATGTGTTGTGAGTACCACCATCATGTGTGTTGGGGACCACATGATGGGTTGTGCCGGATCCAATCATGTGTTGTTGGGAAAGAACATCAATGTGTTATGAGGACCTCTACCACTAAACCGAATGTAACATTGGTACTTTTGCTGCCGTATACGTTCTCAATATCAAGATACCAGATGTTCCACATTTAGGAAGGGATTCAGGAAAAACCGGTTAGCCTGCGCTCGGTTTGGAGGTGGATAGCTACAGTGACGCACTCTGGAGGAGGGAGTGCAGGATGTTGTGGCTTCTCGGAAGGTGGGAAGTACAATGCCCCTACACTCTGGAGGACGGCGGGAGTGTTGTGGTTCTGGAGGTGGGAAGTTACAGTGCACCTGACACCTCTGGAGGACGGGTGAGGATGTTGTGGTTATGGAGGTGGGGATAAGTACAGTACCTGCACTCTGGATGGAGGGGTGGTGTTGTTGTGGTTCTGGAGGTGGGAAGTACATGCTGCACTCTGGAGGAGGGTGGTGTTGTTGTGGATTGGTGGTGGGAAGTACTGACTGCCTGCACTCTGGAGGAAGGGTGGAAGTTGTTTGGTTATGGAGGTGGGGAGTGGAAGTACAATGCCTGCACCTGGGGAGGGGTGGGTTGTTGAGGTTCTGTGAGGTGGGAAGTACTCTGCCACGGCACTCTGGAGGAAGGGTGGAGTTGTTTGTGGTTCTGGGTAGGTGGGAACTACAGTGCCTGCACTCTGGCAGGAGGGGGTGGAGTTGTTGTGGTTCTGGAGAGTGGGGAAGTACACTGCCTTGCACTCTGCGAGTGGGTTGTGGCTCGTTCGTTCTGTGGTGCTCTGGAGGTGGGAAGTACACTGCCTGCACTCTGGAGGAGGGGTGGAGTTGTTGTGGTTCTGGAGGTGGGAACTACAGTGCCTGCACTCTGGAGGAGGGGTGGAGTTGTTGTGGTTCTGGAGGGGGAAGTACAGTGCCTGCACTCTGGAGGAGGGGTGAGGTTGTTGTGGTTCTGGAGGGGGGAAGTACAGTGCCTGCCAGACTCTGGTAGGAGGTGGAAGTATGTTTGTCGCGTTCTGGTGGTGGGTGGGAAGTACACTTGCATTGCGCTCTGGAGGAGGGGGAGTTGTTGGGTTCGGAGGGGGGAAGTACAGTGCCTGCACACTCTGGAGGAGCGAGGTGGAGTTGTCTGTGGTTCTGGAGGGGGGAGACAGTGCCTGCCACTATGGGGGAGGGGTGGCAGTTGTTGTGGTTCTGGAGGGGGACTGGACAGTACAGTGCCTGCACTACTGGAGGAGGGGTGCGGTGTTGTTGTGGTTCTGGTGGGGGAAGTTACACAGTGCTGCAACTCTGGCGGAGGGGTGGAGTTGTTGTGGTTCGGAGGGGGGAAGTTCAGTGCCTGCACTCTGGAGGAGGGACGTGAGCGATGTTGTGGTTCTGGAGGTGGAAAGTACAGTGCCTGCACTCTGGAGCCCCGAGGGGTGTGGATGTTGTGGTCTGGAGGGGGGAAGTACAGTTCTGCCACTATGGAGGAAGGGGTCCGAGGATGTTTTGGTTCTGGAGGTGGGAAGTACATGTACTGCACTTGGAGGAGTGGCGTGAGGATGTGTTGTGGTTTCTGGAGGTGGGATAGTACAGTGCTGCATCTGGAGGAGGGCGTGGATTTGTTCGTGGTTCTGGAGGGGGGAAGTTCAGTGCCTGCCTCTGGAGGAAGGGGTGGAGAGTGGGGGTTAGCTGGAGGAGGAGAAGTATCAGTGCCTGCACTCTGGAGGAGGGGTGGAGTTGTTGTGGTTCTGGAGGTGGGAAGTACAGCTGCCTGATATGGAGGAGGGGTGAGGATGTTGTCGTTCTGGAGGTCGGGAAGTACAGTACCTGCATCTGGAGGAGGGGTGGTGGAGTTGTTGTTCTGGATGTGGGACACCCGTAAGTACACTGCCTGACTCTGGAGGAGGGGTGGAGTTGTTTGGTTCTGGAGGTGGGAAGTACAGTACTGCAGAATCTGGGGAGGGGTTGGAGTTGTGTGTTCTGGACGGTGGGCTAGTACACTGCCTGCATCTAGAGGAGGGTGGGTGGTGTTGTGGGTCTGGAGGTGGGATAGTACTGTGCCTGCACTCTAGAGGAGGGGTGGTGATTTTTGGTTCTGGAGGGCGGTGGGATAACGTAAACCCACCTTCGTACAACCCAATAACTAACGTGCCTGCACTCTGGAGGAGGGGTGGTAGTTGTGGTTCTTGGAGGTGGGAAGTACAGTGCTGCACTCTACAGAGGACGGGGTGGTGTGTTGTGGTTCTGGAGGTGGGAAGTACAGTGCCTGCACTCTAGAGGAGGGGGGGTGGTGGTGTTTGGTTCTGGAGGTGGGAAGTACAGTTGCCCTGCACTCTGGAGAGGAGGGTGGGTTGGAGTTGTGGTTCTGGAGGTGGAATTACAGTGCCTGCACTCTGAGGAGGGTGGTGGTGTTGTGGTTCTGAGGTGGAGTGACATGTGCCTGCACTCTAGAGGAGGGGGTGGTGTGTTGTGGTTCTGGGAGGACATCTTGAACTGTAATATGGCACACCTTGTCAAGACGTGATGGAGTGATGTGATGCGTAGAAGCTGTTTCTTTTTTTTTAGGTCATCCTGCCTCGGTGGGAGTCGTCCTATATGTTGTTATAATGAATAATATTCAGAGTAGGTTAGTTAATACTTGGTGAGGTTGTTGAGATTGGTGTGAAGTAGGTGTGTGTGATTCTACACTTGCTCTTTACATTTGGGCACTGATTATGCTTCATTAAATCATTTGAGATATATTCCAGTTGCTCAGTTGTTTGTAATGCTTGACTATTCCTCAGGATGCCCACCCCACAACTGTCTATTGATGTCTAGGTTACCTTGTTCGAGGTTAGAGGTGCAGTGGGGTGTAGGGGACTCCCATAAATTCGACCTGCTATTGTGACCTTCTACTCTACAATCTTACCTGTACTTCTACTCTACCATCTTCTCTATGTCCTGCTCTACCATCTACCCTCTACTCCACCATCTATCTTTTACCATTCTACTTATCTACTCTACCCATCAAACCATGTATCCTCTGTCTTGTGCATCTTAGATGTTGGTATTGGCTCTGGACTGCAGTTATCACTACTCTCCCAGCCCTTGTAGCTACTTGAGTTTAACTTGGAGAGAGTTCGGGGCTCATCGCCCCCGCGGCCGGCCTGTGACCAGGCCTCCTGGTGGATCACAGCCGGATAAACACAGGGTTTACGCATGGTCAGCACGAAATTCCACGTCGAGCCACAGCCCGCTGAGTTCAGGTAACGTCTTTAGGTGCTTGTCCATGCCAGCAACATGTAACCACCAGCCTTGTAGCAACATGTCACAACAGTCAGCCTGTAGCAAAATGTAAACACCAGCCTGTAGGCACCATGTATACACACCAGCCCCTGTAGCAACATGTAACACACCAGGCCCTGTAGACACACTGTAACACACAGCCTGTAGCGCATGTTTAACACACCAGCCCTGTAGCAACATGTAACACACCAGCTGTAGCAACATGTAAACACAACAGCTTGTAGAACATGTAACCACCACCAGCCCTTTTAGCAAACTCGTTTGTAACACACAAGCCTATTAGGCATTATGTAACTCACCAGCCTGTAGCAACAGCAACACACCAGCCTGTGCAACATGTAACACTCCAGCCTGTAGAAATATGTAACACACCCAGCTGTTAGCAACATTGTAACAACAACAGCCCTGTAGCAAGTGTAACAACCAGCCTGTTAGCAACATGTACAACCAGCCTGTAGCTACATGTAACACCAGCCTGTCTGTAGCAATGTAACACACTTGCTCTGTAGCAACATGTAACAACACCTGCCCTGTAGCAGCATGTACACACCAGCCTGTAGCTCTACATGCTTGTAACACACACAGACTGTAGCAACAGTAACACACCAGCTCTGTTGCAACATCGTAACCACCGCTGTAGCAACATGTAACACTACCAGCATCTGGTAGCACATGTAAAACACACAACCAGCCTGAAGCAACATGTAACACTACAGCCCGGTACGCACAACATATAACACACAAGCCTGTAGCAAATGTAAACACACCAGCCTGTAGCAACATGTTAACACAACGCCTGTAGCCAACAATGTACCACACAGCCTGTAGCAACAAGTAACACACCAGCCTGTAAACAAATGTACACACCAAGCCTGTAGCAACTTGTAAACAACCAGCCTCGTAGCAACACATGTACCAACCAGCCTGTAGCATCATGTAAACCAACCAGCCTGTAGCAAATGTAACAACCAGCCTTGTTTGTAGAAATGCTAACACATCAGCCTGTAGCTACATGTAAACAACCAGCTGTAGCAACATGTAACCACACTGCCTGTGAGCAACATGTAACCACACTGCCTGTGCAGACAAACATGTAAGACACATCAGCCTGTAGCAATCATGTACCACACCAGCTTGTGCAACATGAACACACCTAGCCTGTAGCAACATTCGTTACACCTGCCTGTAGCAAACATGCTAACACAGACTGTAGCAAGCATGTAACACACCAGCTGTTAAGTAACATGTAAAACACCATACTGTAGCTAACATGTAACCACCAGGCTGGTAGAAACATGATAACACCACCAGCTGTAGCAACATGTAACACACCAGCCCTGTAGCAAAATGTACAATTACCAGCCCTGTAGCCAACATGTAACACACCAGCTCTGTCAGCAACATGTAACACACCAGCCTGTAGCAAAAATGCTAACAAAACCAGCCGTAGCAACATGTAACACACAAGCCTGTAGCAACATGTTAAACACACCAGCCCGTAGCAACATAAACACAGCAGCCTGTTGCAGCAACATGTAACACACCAGACTGATAGCAAACATGTAACACACCAATCCCTGTAGCTACATGTATACACAACAGCCGTGTAGCAACATGTAACCAGCAAGGCTGTGCCAAATGATAACACACCAGTGTAGTAACATGTAACACACCCAGCCTGTAGCAACAGTGTAAACACCAGCCTGTAAGCAACATGTAAACACTCTCAGCCTGTAGCAACATATAAACAACAGCCTGTAGCACATGTAACTTACCAGCCCTGTAGCAACATGTAACACACCAGCCTGTAGCTCATGTTAACACCACCAGCCTGTAGCAACTTGTAACACACCAGCCTGTAGCAACATGTACACACCAGCGTAGCACATGTAACACACCAGCCCTGTAGCAACATATAACACAGCAGCCTGTAGCAACATGTAACACACCAGCCTGTAGCAACATGTAACACAGTAGCCCTGTAGCTACATGTAACACACCAACCTGTAGCAACATGTAACCACCAGCCCTGTAGCAACATGTAACACACCAGCCCTGTAGCTACATGTAACACACCAGCCCTGTAGCAACATGTAACCACCAGCCCTGTAGCAACATGTAACACACCAGCCTGTAGCAACATGTAACACACCAGCCTGTAGCAACATGTAACACACCAGCCTGTAGCAACATGTAACACACCAGCCTGTAGCAACATGTAACACACCAGCCTGTAGCAACATGTAACACACCAGCCTGTAGCAACATGTAACACACCAGCCTGTAGCAACATGTAACACACCAGCCTGTAGCAACATGTAACACACCAGTCTTTAGCAGCATGTAACACACCAGCCTGTAGCAACATGTAACACACCAGCCTGTAGCAACATGTAACACACCAGCCTGTAGCAACATGTAACCACCAGCCTGTAGCAACATGTAACCACCAGCCTGTAGCAACATGTAACACACCAGCCCTGTAGCAACAAGTAACACACCAGCCTGTAGCAACATGTGACACACTAGCCTGTAGCAACATGTAACCACCAGCCTGTAGCAACATGTAACCACCAGCCTGTAGCAACATGTAACCACCAGCCTGTAGCAACATGTAACCACCAGCCCTGTAGCAACATGTAACCACCAGCCTGTAGCAACATGTAACCACCAGCCCTGTAGCAACATGTAACCACCAGCCTGTAGCAACATGTAACACACCAGCCTGTAGCAACATGTAACACACCAGCCTGTAGCAACATGTAACACACCAGCCTGTAGCAACATGTAACACACCAGCCTGTAGCAACATGTAACACACCAGCCTGTAGCAACATGTAACACACCAGCCTGTAGCAGCATGTAACACACCAGCCTGTAGCAACATGTAACACACCAGCCCTGTAGCAACATGTAACACACCAGCCTGTAGCAACATGTAACACACCAGCCTGTAGCAACATGTAACCACCAGCATGTAGCAACATGTATCCCCCAGCCTGTAGCAACATGTAACACACCAGCCTGTAGCAACATGTAACACACCAGCCTGTAGCAACATGTAACCACCAGTCTGTATTTCATTACCACCAGATATACTCAAATATTGGGTAATTTACGCTAACCAAACTTGACTTAACATAACCGTGATTAAGAATAACGTATGTTGAGTTTTCGTAATGTGTTAGATCGTGCAGAATGTAAGAAGCGTGTGTAAGCTGCACTCTCTTGAGGAAGAGGATCCTTAGTTAGGGTTTTAGTCTGGCAAGACAGACTGTACACAGCTTGAAGCGCGGGCACGTTATCGCTCATGAGGCTAGTACTCTGTAAATATGGTTTTAGGTTGATTAAACACACACACACACACACACACACACACACACACACACACACACACACACACACACAAATAAGTGGGTGGAGTGGCATGAAAGAGTCAAAGAGGCATCACCGGACATCATAGCTCTCACAGAAACCAAGCTTACAGGTATGATAACAGATGCCATCTTTCCAACGGGATACCAAATCCTGAGGAAAGACAGAGGGAACAGGGGGAGGAGTGGCATTGCTGATCAAAAATCGCTGGAATTTTGATGAGCTGGAGAGAGGAGACAGCGGAGAAGAAAGTGATTACATAGCGGGAACGCTTCACTCTGGAGGTCCCAAGGTGGTAATAACAGTGATGTATAACCCACCACAGAACAGCAGGAGGCCAAGGCAAGAGTACGACGAGAGCAATAGAGCGATGGTTGACACACTGGCTAGAGTGGCCAGAAGAGCTCATGCATGCAGGGCAAAGCTCCTGATCATGGGTGACTTTAACCACAAGGAGATCGATTGGGAGAACTTGGTCCCGCATGGTGGCCAAGATACATGGAGGGCTAAGATGTTGGAGGGTGGTACTGGAAAACTTCATGTACCAACACGTAAGGGACACTACAAGAGAGAGAGGAGAGGATGAACCAGCAAGGCTGGACTTAGTATTCACCTTGAGTAGTGCAGATATCGAGGACATCACATATGAAAAGACCCCTTGGGGCCAGTGACCATGTGGTTTTAAGCTTCGAATACACAGTAGAGCTACAAGTGGAGGGAGAAGCAGGAAGGCCAGGACGAATGAAGCCAAAATACAAGGGAAAGGGGACTACACAGGAATGAGGAACTTCCTGAACGGGGTTCAGTGGGACAGAGAACTGGCAGGGAAGCCAGTTAATGAGATGATGGAATATGTAGCAACAAAATGCTAAGGAGGCTGAGGAGAGTTTGTACCCAAGGGTAACAGGAATAATGAAAATGCCAGGATGAGCCCATGGTTTACCCAAAGGTGCAGGGAGGCAAAAACCAAGTGTGCTAGGGAATGGAAGAAATATAGAAGGCAAAGGACCCAGGAGAATAAGGAGAGCAGTCGTAGAGCCAGAAACGATATGCACAGATAAGAAGGGAGGCCCAAAGACAATGTGAAAATGAATAGCAGCGAAAGCCAAATCTGACCCGAAAAATGTTGTACAACCACATCAGGAGGAAAAACAACAGTCAAGGACCAGGTAATCAGGCTAAGGAAGGAAGGAGGAGAGACAACAAGAAATGACCGTGAAGTATGTGAGGAAACTCAAGAGATTCAAAGAAGTGTTCACAGAGGAGACAGAAGGGGCTCCAGAAAGACGGAGAGGTGGGGCACACCACCATGTGCTGGACACAGTACACAACCAAGGAAGAAGTGAAGAGGCTTCTGAGTGAGCTAGATACCTCAAAGGCAATGGGGCCAGATAACATCTCCCCATGGGTATTGAGAGAGGGAGCAGAGGCGCTATGTGTACCCCTAACAACAATATTCAATACATCTATCGAAACAGGGAGATTGCCTGAGGCATGGAAGACAGCAAATGTAGTCCCAATCTTTAAAAAAAGGAGACAGACATGAAGCATTAAACTACAGACCAGTGTCACTGACATGTATAGTATGCAAAATCATGGAGAAGATTATCAGGAGAAGAGTGGTGGAACACCTAGAAAGGAATGATCTCATCAACAGCAGCCAACATGGTTTCAGGACGGGAAATCCTGTGTCACAAATCTACTGGAGTTCTATGACATGGTGACAGCAGTAAGACATGAGAGAGAGAGGGGTGGGTGGATTGCATATTCTTGGATGCAAAAAAGGCGTTTGCCCTTTCCCACACAAGAGATTGGTGAAAAAAATGGAGGCCCAAGCGGGGTAAAGGGAGGCACTAAATGGTAGGGAATACTTGCGGAAAAGACAGCAGCGGTCATGGCGTGGCGAGGGTCAGAGTGGGCCCCTGTGCCCGGGAAAGTCCACAGGGGTCAGCCCTTTGGCCAGTGCTTTTTTTGGTTTTTGTGAACGACATGACGGAAGGAATGACTTGAGGTGTCCTGTTTGCAGATGAGTAAAAGTTGTAGAAGAATTCACTCGATCAAAGCCAGGCAGAATAAAAAAGGGATCTGGACAGGCGGAGACCTGGTCAGAAATGGCCCCTGGGTTCAATCCTCCCAAGTGCAAAGTCTGAAGATTAGGGAGGGCAAAGAAGACCGTGACGGGTCAGCAGGGGGCCAGAGATTTAAAACCCCTCACTAAGGGAAAAAGATCTTGAGGTGAGTAAAAACACCGGACATCCCCTGAAGGCACATCAATCAAATAACTGCTGCGCTATGGGGCCTAGAAAACTCAAAAAAGCTTTCCGAAATCTTAATAAGAAACCGTTCAGGCCCCTGTACACGTGTACGTTGGCCTTTTGGGGAGATGCGGCACCATTTTTGGAAAACCAACACCGCAAGCAGTAAAGAAATAGAAAAAATTTGAAGGGGGTTTGCAAAAGACTAGTCCCAGAGCAAAGAGGATGTCCTACGAGGAGGGGTTTAAAGAAAAATAAACCCTGAGACACTGGAGGACAGGAGAGATAGGGGGGGACTGATAACGACTACAAAATACTGAGGGGAAATTTGCAAGGTGGACAAAAAGGATTTTCCCAGGATTGGACACAGTAAAAAGGGGACACATTTGGGAAAGTTGAAGACACGATGAATCACAGGGATGTTTTAAAAAGTATTTCTTCAGCCACAGGGTAGTCAGTAAGTGGAAAAGTTTGGGAAGCGATGTAGTAGAGGGAGGTCCATACGGCTTTAAGCAGAGGGTTTATAAAGCTCCGGTTAGGGAGAGTGACCTAGTAGCGTGGGAAGAGGCGGGGGCCAGGAGCTCGGACTCGACCCCCCCAAAACCCCAACTAGGTGAGTACACACCACCAACCACCAACACCACACCACGAGTTGGGAAGGGGTGTTGGGGATGCCCCGAAACGGTACTTGGGGGGGGGGTACTAGGCAAGGGGTTAGGGGAAGGGGTGGGGGAAGGGGGTTTTCTGGTGATGCCAAGGGGAACGGTACTGTGAAGTGGGGTCTTGGGGATCACAGTGACATCATTGAGGGGCACTCACGCCCATCTCCAAGTGATAATTTCCAAGATTCCAGTGGGGCACTGCAACACGTGAAATTTTTCCAAGCTTCGTGGGTCACTGACGACAATGTGATATACCCAAAATTCCCGTGGGGCACACGCACTGGTTTTATTTCCAAGATTCCAGTGGGCCCTGACGACACGTGATTTTAAAATTTCAAACTTTCCGTGGGTACTGACGACACTGTGATTATTACTAAGACTTCCAGTGGGTCATGACGAATGTGATATATATCTAAAGACTTCCAGTGGGTCACTGACGGGGCACTGGATATATATACTAAGACTTCCGTGGGTCACTGACGACACTGTGATATTATACCAAGACTTCCAGTGGGTCACTGCGACACTGTGTATTACCAAGATTCGTGGGCACTGACGACATGTGATATATACAAGGGACTTCAGGGGGCCACTGCGAACTGTGATTATCAAGACTTCCAGTGGGCACTGAGACTGGGATATATACCAGACTTCAGTGGGCATGACGACACTGTGTATATCCCAGGACTTCCAGGGGTCACTGCGACACTGGGGAATATCAGGATCCGGGGCCACTGCGACATAAATATTACAAGACTTCAGGGGTCACTGACGACTGTCATATTATACTAAGACTCCGGGTGGGTCACTGCGACACTGTGATTACAAAGATTCAGGGGGTCATGACGACCTGTGAATAATACTAAGACTTCAGTGGGTCACTGGGGACACGTGTAATATACAAGACTTCCAGTGGGTATGGGGAACTGGTATATACCAGATTAGTGGGCATGACGCACTGTGTATATACCAAGATTCAGTGGGCACTGACGCACTGTGAATATACCAAGACTTCAGGGGGGCCACTGAGGGACTGTAAATATTCAGACTTCCGGGGGGCATGAGGACACTGTGATTATACAAGGGACTTCAGGGGGTCCTGAGGGACTGTGATATATACAAGACTTCAGGGGCACTGAGGGACCTGTGTATATACCAGGACTTCCAGGGGGGCCACTGCGACATGTGATATTAAAGGGGGGGGGGGGGGGGGGGGGGGGGGGGGGGGACTTCGTGGGCACGACGAACTGTGATATTACCAAGATTCAGTGGGTCACTGACAACCTGTGATTATACCAAGATTCCAGTGGGTCACTGACACACGGTGATATATCCAAGACTTCCAGTGGGTCACTGAGACACTGACCCTGGGGACCCTTCCTCCGGGGGAAGGGAGAGGGGAGGGGCGAGAGAGAGGGTTTTCCTGACCCCCCTCTTGCCCAAGGCTACATTTCCGGAAAAACTGTGTTATTAACCACAGGTGGTGCACCGTGGGTCGTGCACTCCGCTCACCTCCTGAGCTCAGAGCTCTGTATCTGGAAACTGCAGACGTGTGAAGGTTTGTGCTACACTGGTACATTCATCTTCAAGGAAATAAGGGCTAGTGATACCAGAAGCTCTCAGGAATAAGCCAGGAAGGACACGTCTTTTAGGCGGGTTTCTTGGCGCGAATAGAAGTGTGTAAGATCGACCTTCTTGGTAGGTTTCCCATATACTCTGAAGAGAAGTTCATCACTCTCGGGAGACCTGGAGTGACGTCCGGGAAAGCGAGTTTGTCATCCCTTTTTCTAGTTTAAGGGCAAACTTTAGTAATGGTTCGACTGCATTGATCATGTTGAGCTGGACCTGGATATTGAAGCGTCTGGGATAGAAAACCCAATATATCGTCAACGTGTGTTAGCCAGGAATGAGGGTAGTGCTGTCCAGCCATCAATAAAGTTTACACTTAAACTCTTAAAAAGATGGAAAAGTTGCTTTCCTGGATGTTTTCCTGTGCAGGTCTCCCGACGGTGACTAGGCCGGGTCACCATCTGGAGAAAACCAGGACCGGCAGTACTGGCGAACCTACAACAACAACAACAATAACAGATTGTGACAAACTTCTCTTCAAAGTGTGTGGAAAACCTACCAACAAGGTCTCAGAACCGTAACGTTTTCTGATAATAAGGTCTCGGTATTTACTCGTTTGTCTTTCAAAACTAACTTGTCAGTATATATAATCAGGGTTTATACCATTTACACAACCCGCATATAGAAGAGAGCAGTTTACAACGAAGGAGGGAGTATATATAGGCCAGGAGGTGGTAGTGGTAGTAGTGGAGGCAGAAGACAGTAGTGGGGAAGGTAGTATGGTGGAAGTGGAGCCAGAATTATGCCCTTTTTTGTTATTTATACCATTTAGCACCGTCTGCCAAATATCTTGCTCTCTTAGGCAGTGATTTCAGTGTGCAAGTTTGGCACCAGTCTACCATAACTGTCCAGGTGTGAATTATAATGTATCTTTCTCGCCTATATTCCAGGAAGTACAATTCAAGGGACCACTATGGACTTTATATAATAAATGGTGACCTTTGTGTGATCTTTATGATGGTGAGGAAGGGTTTTCACCTGACATTGTGTTGGTGAGGAATGGTTCACCTGGGTTCATGAGAAGGGTTTATTTGGGTTTGCCTCCACAATACTGAAGACAATATCGAAGGCCAGTTGGTCCCAAACATACTTTCTACATTAAAGATTGTATCGTCGGTCGTGTTTGTCTCTTGTTCCTTCTCTGGTAAGAAGTCTGGCTATTTATTACCCGTAGTATTTTCAATTTCGGGGTTTTTATATCCCCTCATGTTCTATGTATTTCCCCAAAGGATATGCTGTCTAGTTCGTGTAATTTACGCAAGTTTTACACGCACATTGTACACGCAAGCATGCACAGTGTACCGAAAAGCGTACACACACTTACAGGCAAGGATACACACGCATACACACACAATGTGTTCTTTCATGTGCATATGTTGTGTTGTCTTTAGTTTCCTATTTGTGAGTACGCACGAGTGTACACACGTTACTGTATGTGTGCGTGTGTGTACACGGCAGCCTCCGGGTCGCAAGGTTTTTTCAGTGGTTTGTAATAGGGGGGGTACGGGGTTTTGTACTTGCCCACACTGAACAAACTTCCCGGGAAATTTCCCTTTGTGGCCACACTAGTTGACTGAACTGTTGTGTTCTCAGTTGACTGAACTGTTAGATACTTCAATCCGTGTCTGTCTTAGTCTTGGCTGCCTGGTAATTAGGTCCTTCATCCGTGTCTGTCTTAGTCTTGGCTGCCTGGTAATTAGGTCCTTCAATCCGTGTCTGTCTTAGTCTTGGCTGCCTGGTAATTAGGTCCTTCAATCCGTGTCTGTCTTAGTTTTGGCTGCCTGGTAATTAGGTCCTTCAATCCGTGTCTGTTTTAGTCTTGGCTGCCTGGTAATTAGGTCCTTCAATCCGTGTCTGTCTTAGTCTTGGCTGCCTGGTAATTAGGTCCTTCAATCCCTGTCTGTCTTAGTTTGGCTGCCTGGTAATTGGTCCTTCAATCCGTGTCTGTCTTAGTCTTGGCTGCCTGGTAATTAGGTCCTTCAATCCGTGTCTGTCTTAATCTTGGCTGCCTGGTAATTAGGTCCTTCAATCCGCGACTGTCTTAGTCTTGGCTGCCTGGTAATTAGGTCCTTCAATCCGCGTCTGTCTTAGTCTTGGCTGCCTGGTAATTAAGTCCTTCAATCCGCGTCTGTCTTAGTCTTGGTGCCTGGTAATTTGGTCCTTCAATCCGCGACTGTCTTAGTCTTGGCTGCCTGGTAATTAGGTCCTTCAATCCGTGTCTGTCTTAGTCTTGGCTGCTGGTAATTAGGTCCTTCAATCCGCGTCTGTCTTAGTCTTGTCTGCCTGGTAATTAAGTCCTTCAATCCGCGTCGTCTTAGTCTTGGCTGGGCCCGGTAATTAGGTCCTTCAATCCGCGTCTGTCTTAGTCTTGCCTGCCTTTGGTAATTAGGTTTCCCTTTAATCCGCGTCTGTCTTAGTCTTGGCTGCCTGGTAATTAGGTCCTTCAATCCGCGTCTGTCTTAGTCTTGGCTGCTGGTAATTAGGTCCTTCAATCCGTGTCTGTCTTAATCTTGGCTGCCTGGTTAATTAGGTCCTTCAATCCGCGTCTGTCTTAGTCTTGGCTGCCTGGTAATTAGGTCCTTCAATCCACGTCTGGGCTTAGTCTTGGCTGCCTGGTAATTTGGTCCTTCAATCCGCGTCTGTCTTAGTCTTGGCTGCCTGGTAATTAGGTCCTTCAACCGGGCGTCTGTCTTAGTCTTGGCTGCCTGGTAATTAAGTCCTTCAATCCGCGTCTGTCTTGTCTTGGCTGCCTGGTAATTAGGTCCTTCAACCGGCGTCTGTCTTAGTCTTGGCTGCTGGTAATTAAGTCCTTCAATTTCCCCGTCTGTCTTAGTCTTGGCTGCCTGGTAATTAGGTCCTTCAACCGGCGTCTGTTTAGTCTTGGCCCGCTGGTAATTAAATCCTTCAATCCGCGTCTGTCTTAGTCTTGGCTGCCTGGTAATTAGGTCCCTTTAACCGGCGTTGTCTTAGTCTTGGCTGCCTGGTAATTAAGTCCTTCAATCCGCGTCTGTCTTAGTCTTGGGCTGCTGGTAATTAGGTCCTTCAACCGGCCCTCTGTCTTAGTCTTGGCTGCCTGGTAATTAAGTCCTTCAATCCGCGTCTGTCTTAGTCTTTGGCTGCCTGGTAATTAAGTCCTTCAATCCGCGTCTGTCTTAGTCTTGGCTGCTGGTAATTAGGTCCTTCAATCCGCGTCTGTTTTTAGTCTTGGCCTGCCTGGTAATTAAGTCCTTCAATCCGCGTCTGTCTTAGTCTTGGCTGCCTGGTAATTAAGTCCTTCAATCCGCGTCTGTCTTAGTCTTGGCTGCCTGGTAATTTTGGTCCCTTTAATCCGTGTCTGGGCTTAGTCTTGGCTGCCTGGTAATTAGGTCCCTTTAATCGTTTTCTGTCTTAGTCTTGGCTGCCTGGTAATTAGGTCCTTCAATCCGTGTCTGTCTTAGTCTTGGCTGCCTGGTAATTAGGTCCTTCAACCGGCGTCTGTCTTATTCTTGGCTGCCTGGTAATTAAGTCCTTCAATCCGCGTCTGTCTTAGTCTTGGCTGCCTGGTAATTAAGTTCTTCAATCCGCGTCTGTCTTAGTCTTGGCTGCCTGGTAATTAAGTCCTTCAATCCGCGTCTGTCTTAGTCTTGGCTGCCTGGTAATTAGGTCCTTCAATCCGTGTCTGTTTAGTCTTGGTGCCTGGTAATTAGGTCCCTTTAACCGGCGTTTTGTCTTAGTTTGGCTGCCTGGTAAATTAAGTCCTTCAATCCGCGTCTGTCTTAGTCTTGGCTGCCTGGTAATTAAGTTCTTCAATCCGCGCTGTTTAGTCTTGGGGTGCCTGGTAATTTAAATCCTTCAATCCGCGTCTGTCTTAGTCTTGGCTGCCTGGTAATTAGGTCCTTCAGTCCCCGTCTGTCTTAGTCTTGGCTGCCTGGTAATTAAGTCCTTCAATCCGCGTCTGTCTTAGTCTTGGTGCCTGGTAATTTTAGGTCCTTCAATCCGCGTCTGTCTTAGTCTTGGCTGCCTGGTTATTAGGTCCTTCAATCCGCGTCTGTCTTAGTCTTGGCTGCTGGTAATTAAGTCCTTCAATCCGCGTCTGTCTTAGTCTTGGCTGCCTGGTAATTAGGTCCTTCAATCCGCGTCTGTCTTAGTCTTGGCTGCCTGGTAATTAAGTCCTTCAATCCGCGTCTGTCTTAGTCTTGGCTGCCTGGTAAAATTTGGTCCTTCAATCCGCGTCTTTTCTTAGTCTTTGGGTGCCCGGTAATTAAGTCCTTCAATCCGCGTCTGTCTTAGTCTTGGCTGCCTGGTAATTAAGTCCTTCAATCCGCGTCTGTCTTGTTTGGCTGCCTGGTAATTAGGTCCTTCAATCCGCGTCTGTCTTAGTCTTGGGGTGCTGGTAATTTGGTCCTTCAATCCCCGTCTGTCTTAGTCTTGGCTGCCTGGTAATTAGGTCCTTCAATCCGCGTCTGTCTTGTCTTGGCTGCTGGTAATTAGGTCCTTCAATCCGTGTCTGTCTTAGTCTTGGCTGCCTGGTAATTAAGTCCTTCAATCCGCGTCTGTTTTGTCTTGGCTGCCTGGTAATTAGGTCCTTCAATCCGTGTCTGTCTTAGTCTTGGCTGCCTGGTAATTAAGTCCTTCAATCAGCGCGTCTGTCTTAGTCTTGGCTGCCTGGTAATTAAGTCCTTCAAACGCGTCTGTCTTAGTCTTGGCTGCCTGGGGAATTAAGTCCTTCAATCCGATCGTCTTAGTCTTGGCTGCCTGGTAGTTAGGTCCTTCAACCGCGTCTGTCTTAGTCTTGGCTGCCTGGTAATTTTAAATCCTTCAATCCCCGTCTGTCTTTGTCTTGGCTGCCCGGTAATTAAGTCCCTTTAATCCGCGTCTGTCTTAGTCTTGGCTGCCTGGTAATTAGGTCCTTTTAATCCGCGTCTGTCTTAGTTTGGTGCCCTGGTAATTAGGTCCCTTTAATCCACGTCTGTCTTAGTCTTGGCTGCCTGGTAATTAAGTCCTTCAATCCGCGTCTGTCTTAGTCTTGGCTGCCTGGTAATTTAAATCCTTCAATCCACGTCTGTCTTAGTCTTGGCTGCCTGGTAATTAGGTCCTTCAATCCGCGTCTGTCTTAGTCTTGGCTGCCTGGTAATTAAGGGCCTTCAATCCACGTCTGTCTTAGTCTTGGCTGCTGGTAATTAGGTCCTTCAATCCGCGTCTGTCTTAGTCTTGGCTGCCTGGTAATTAAGTCCTTCAATCCGCGTCTGTCTTAGTCTTGGCTGCCTGGTATTAGGTCCTTCAATCCGCGTCTGTCTTAGTCTTGGCTGCCTGGTAATTAGGTCCTTCAATCCGCGTCTGTCTTAGTCTTGGCTGCCTGGTAATTAAGTCCTTCAATCCGCGTCTGTCTTAGTCTTGGCTGCCTGGTAAAATTTAAGTCCTTCAATCCGCGTCTGGGCTTAGTCTTGGCTGCTGGTAATTAGGTCCTTCAATCCGCGTCTGTCTTTAGTCTTGGGGTGCCTGGTAAATTTGGTCCTTCAATCCAAAGTCTGTTTAGTCTTGGGCTGCCCGGTAATTAAGTCCTTCAATCCGCGTCTGTCTTAGTCTTGGCTGCCCGGTAATTAAGTCCTTCAATCACGTCTGTCTTAGTCTTGGCTGCCTGGTAATTAGGTCCTTCAATCCGCGTCTGTCTTAGTCTTGGCTGCCTGGTAATGAAGATTCTCAGGATTGATGTCACTGTTGAGTGAGGTGATGGAAGGTTGATTGCAGAGCTCTTCGCTTTCATGTGTCAGTAGCGGCAGTCAGGGCTGGAAATATATGGTATAAAATACCGACACAATGGAAATATAAACACATATGCAGGTTGTTAGGCAAGACACATATGCAACAGTTAGGTATCTTTATTATGAAACGTTTCGCCTACACAGTAGGCTTCTTCAGTCGAGTACAGAAAAGTTGATAGAAGCAGAAGATACTTTTCTGTACTCGACTGAAGAAGCCTACTGTGTAGGCGAAACGTTTCATAATAAAGATACCTAACTGTTGCATATGTGTCTTACCTAACAACCTGTCGGTATTTTATACCATTTTAATGTTCACATATGCAGTATAATGTGATCCTTTATTGACAACGTTTCACCCACACAGTGGGCTTTTTCAAGTCACACACGGATCCGTGTGTGACTTGAAGAAGCCCACTGTGTGGGTGAAACGTTGTCAATAAAGGATCACATTATACTGCATATCTGTTTATATTTCCAGTCAGGGCTCTTTGACTGCTCGGGGGAGACTACTTAGTACACATCCAGCTTCCGTCTATCTACCTGGATGGTGTTTCTAAACTCTGGAACCAACATTGTAGCTTACATCTCTGCAAACATTGTTCCTACCACTGTGGAATCAACATTTCTGCAAAAATTGTGTTTCGGCTGCTGAAACGTTCTCAGTAAACTGCCCCAACGTTTGTGTGTTTCTCCAACTGCTTGTTGACGCTAAATACCTTGTTTTAAGCAAGGCTGTTAGTGCCAGCTGTGCGCACCACAGATAGGCTGTTGACGACCTAACTTGAACATCCCTAGGGGTGTGGTCGTAAAGGTATTTTGTCCGGTCAGTTTCTTGCTTTCGTAAGGAGTGATTTCTGTGTGAAGATCTGGCATCAGTCCCTCCGGATTTGCACATGTGTAAACTATTGTCTTTATCGCCTACATACCAGGGGCTTTGTACATTTGAAGGTAGTTAAGGTTATTCCAGTGGGTAGTTCAGGTGTTTGGTTGTTAGTGTACGAAAGTCAGGCTTAGAAATACTAGAACAGGAGTATTATTACGGGGATGTTACATTGTACACATAGGTTATGTACTGAGGACTTGGTCACAGACCGGGCCGCGGGGGGCGTTGACCCCCTGAACTCTCTCCAGGTAAACTCCAGGTAAACATCCCATGTAGGACGTGAGATGAGGTAGTGTTGTGTCTGTGGTAATTACTGAACGTAGTGTTGTCTCTGTGGTAGTTACTGAACGTAGTGTTGTCTCTGTGGTAGTTACTGAACGTAGTGTTGTCTCTGTGGTAGTTACTGAAGGTAGTGTTGTGTCTGTGGTAGTTACTGAAGGTAGTGTTGTGTCTGTGATAGTTACTGAAGGTAGTGTTGTGTCTGTGGTAGTTACTGAAGGTAGTGTTGTGTCTGTGATAGTTACTGAAGGTAGTGTTGTGTCTGTGGTAGTTACTGAAGGTAGTGTTGTGTCTGTGATAGTTACTGAAGGTAGTGTTGTGTCTGTGATAGTTACTGAAGGTAGTGTTGTGTCTGTGGTAGTTACTGAAGGTAGTGTTGTGTCTGTGGTAGTTACTGAAGGTAGTGTTGTGTCTGTGGTAGTTACTGAAGGTAGTGTTGTGTCTGTGGTAGTTACTGAAGGTAGTGTTTGTGTCTGTGATAGTTACTGAAGGTAGTGTTGTGTCTGTGGTAGTTACTGAAGGTAGTGTTTGGTCTGTGGTAGTTAACTGAAGGTAGTGTTGTGTCTGTGGTAGTTACTGAAGGTAGTGTTGTGTCTGTGGTAGTTACTGAAGGTAGTGTTGTGTCTGTGATAGTTACTGAAGGTAGTGTTGTGTCTGTGGTAGTTACTGAAGGTAGTGTTGTGTCTGTGGTAGTTACTGAAGGTAGTGTTGTGTCTGTGGTAGTTACTGAAGGTAGTGTTGTGTCTGTGGTAGTTACTGAAGGTAGTGTGTGTCTGTGATAGTTACTGAAGGTAGTGTTGTGTCTGTGGTAGTTACTGAAGGTAGTGTTGTGTCTGTGGTAGTTACTGAAGGTAGTGTTGTGTCTGTGATAGTTACTGAAGGTAGTGTTGTGTCTGTGATAGTTACTGAAGGTAGTGTTGTGTCTGTGATAGTTACTGAAGGTAGTGTTGTGTCTGTGGTAGTTACTGAAGGTAGTGTTGTGTCTGTGGTAGTTACTGAAGGTAGTGTTGTGTCTGTGATAGTTACTGAAGGTAGTGTTGTGTCTGTGATAGTTACTGAAGGTAGTGTTGTGTCTGTGATAGTTACTGAAGGTAGTGTTGTGTCTGTGATAGTTACTGAAGGTAGTGTTGTGTCTGTGGTAGTTACTGAAGGTAGTGTTGTGTCTGTGGGTAGTTACTGAAGGTAGTGTTGTGTGATATTAAAGGTAGTGTTGTGTGGTAGTTACTGAAGGTAGTGTTGTGTCTGTGGTAGTTACTGAAGGTAGTGTTGTGTGATATTAAGGTAGTGTTGTGTGGTAGTTACTGAAGGTAGTGTTGTGTGATATTAAAGGTAGTGTTGTGTGGTAGTTACTGAAGGTAGTGTTGTGTCTGTGGTAGTTACTGAAGGTAGTGTTGTGTCTGTGGTAGTTACTGAAGGTAGTGTTGTGTGATATTAAAGGTAGTGTTTGTGTGGTAGTTACTGAAGGTAGTGTTGTGTCTGTGGTAGTTACTGAAGGTAGTGTTGTGTGATATTAAAGGTAGTGTTGTGTGGTAGTTACTGAAGGTAGTGTTGTGTCTGTGGTAGTTACTGAAGGTAGTGTTGTGTGATATTAAAGGTAGTGTTTGTGGTAGTTACTGAAGGTAGTGTTGTGTCTGTGGTAGTTACTGAAGGTAGTGTTGTGTTATATTAAAGGTAGTGTTGTGTGTGGTAGTTACTGAAGGTAGTGTTGTGTGATATTAAAGGTAGTGTTGTGTGTGGTAGTTACTGAAGGTAGTGTTGTGTGATATTAAAGGTTAGTGTTGTGTGTGGTAGTTACTGAAGGTAGTGTTGTGTGATATTAAAGGTAGTGTTGTGTGTGGTAGTTACTGAAGGTAGTGTTGTGGTGTGGTAGTTACTGAAGGTAGTGTTGTGTGTGGTAGTTACTGAAGGTAGTGTTGTGTGATATTAAAGGTAGTGTTGTGTGTGGTAGTTACTGAAGGTAGTGTTGTGTGATATTAAAGGTAGTGTTGTGTGTGGTAGTTACTGAAGGCAGTGTTGTGTGGTAGTTATTGAGGGTAGTGTTGTGTATGGTAGTTATTGATCGTAATGACACAGTAATCACCTTGACTTATGTTCCTGCAGTGGCATCATTAGGCACGGCAGTAATACTGCGATCCTAGCACTGCAATACTGCCACCCTGGCACTGCAATACTGCCACCCTGGCACTGTGCTGTCTACCGCTGCTGGGAAGCTTGGAATCACGGGGTCACAGGCTGTCTTCTAGTCTGTCTTATTGAAGGTAGTGTCCCGTAGGGGTGAGTTCTGCCCCCTAGATGTTGTCTATGTTTCTCCCTTTCTCTCTCTCCCTCTTTCTCTGTCTCCCTCTGTCTATGTTATTCTAAACAGTCACACCCTTTGTCACACTGTGGTTCTTTGCTACACCTGCTGGTGTCGTGGTGGTGATAGTAATAGTGGCGGTGATAGTGGTAATGGTGGCGAGGGTAGGCAGTGTCCTTGGGTTGGATTCAACAGAGTAAACAGTGTGTCGAGGAGTAAATTTTAGGAAGGATGTAACTGATTATGTTCACCCTCACTCTGTGTAATTGTGTAAAGTAGTGGTGGTTGTGTGGTCACCACCACACATGTAAGGTAGTGGTGGTTGTGTGGTCATCACCACACATGTAAGGTAGTGGTGGTTGTCTGGTCACCACCACACATGTAAGGTAGTGGTGGTTGTGTGGTCATCACCACACATGTAAGGTAGTGGTGGTTGTCTGGTCACCACCACACATGTAAGGTAGTGGTGGTTGTCTGGTCACCACCACACATGTAAGGTAGTGGTGGTTGTCTGGTCACCACCACACATGTAAGGTAGTGGTGGTTGTGTGGTCACCACCACACATGTAAGGTAGTGGTGGTTGTCTGGTCACCACCACACCATGTAAGGTAGTGGTGGTTGTGTGGTCATCACCACACATGTAAGGTAGTGGTGGTTGTCTGGTCATCACCACACATGTAAGGTAGTGGTGGTTGTGTGGTCACCACCACACATGTAAGGTAGTGGTGGTTGTGTGGTCACCACCACACATGTAAGGTAGTGGTGGTTGTGTGGTCACCACCACACATGTAAGGTAGTGGTGGTTGTGTGGTCATCACCACACATGTAAGGTAGTGGTGGTTGTGTGGTCATCACCATACATGTAAGGTAGTGGTGGTTGTGTGGTCATCACTACACATGTAAGGTAGTGGTGGTTGTGTGGTCATCACCACACATGTAAGGTAGTGGTGGTTGTGTGGTCACCACCACACATGTAAGGTAGTGGTGGTTGTGTGGTCATCACCACACATGTAAGGTAGTGGTGGTTGTCTGGTCACCACCACACATGTAAGGTAGTGGTGGTTGTGTGGTCATCACCACAATGTAAGGTAGTGTGGTTGTGTGGTCACCACCACACATGTAAGGTAGTGGTGGTTGTGTGGTCACCACCACACATGTAAGGTAGTGGTGGTTGTGTGGTCACCACCATACATGTAAGGTAGTGGTGGTTGTGTGGTCATCACCATACATGTAAGGTAGTGGTGGTTGTCTGGTCACCACCACACATGTAAGGTAGTGGTGGTTGTGTGATCACCACCACACATGTAAGGTAGTGGTGGTTGTGTGGTCACCACCACACATGTAAGGTAGTGGTGGTTGTGTGGTCATCACCACACATGTAAGGTAATGGTGGTTGTCTGGTCACCACCACACATGTAAGGTAGTGGTGGTTGTGTGATCACCACCACACATGTAAGGTAGTGGTGGTTGTGTGGTCACCACCACACATGTAAGGTAGTGGTGGTTGTGTGGTCACCCACCACACATGTAAGGTAGTGGTGTTGTGTGGTCATCACCATACATGTAAGGTAGTGGTGGTTGTCTGGTCACCACCACACATGTAAGGTAGTGGTGGTTGTGTGGTCATCACCATACATGTAAGGTAGTGGTGGTTGTCTGGTCACCACCACACATGTAAGGTAGTGGTGGTTGTCTGGTCACCACCACACATGTAAGGTAGTGGTGGTTGTCTGGTCACCACCACACATGTAAGGTAGTGGTGGTTGTCTGGTCATCACCACACATGTAAGGTAGTGGTGGTTGTGTGATCATCACCACACATGTAAGGTAGTGGTGGTTGTGTGATCACCACCACACATGTAAGGTAGTGGTGGTTGTCTGGTCACCACCACACATGTAAGGTAGTGGTGGTTGTGTGGTCACCACCACACATGTAAGGTAGTGGTGGTTGTGTGGTCATCACCATACATGTAAGGTAGTGGTGGTTGTCTGGTCACCACCACACATGTAAGGTAGTGGTGGTTGTGTGGTCATCACCACACATGTAAGGTAGTGGTAGTTGTCTGGTCACCACCACACATGTAAGGTAGTGGTGGTTGTCTGGTCACCACCACACATGTAAGGTTAGTGGTGGTTGTCTGGTCACCACCACACATGTAAGGTAGTGGTGGTTGTCTGGTCACCACCACACATGTAAGGTAGTGGTGGTTGTTCTGGTCACCACCACACATGTAAGGTAGTGGTGGTTGTCTGGTCACCACCACACATGTAAGGTAGTGGTGGTTGTCTGGTCACCACCACACATGTAAGGTAGTGGTGGTTGTCTGGTCACCACCACACATGTAAGGTAGTGGTGGTTGTCTGGTCACCACCACACATGTAAGGTAGTGGTGGTTGTGTGATCATCACCCACTGATATCTTCTGGTAAGATGTTGAATAGTCTGGGGCTACGGATGTTGATACAATGTTCTTATACTGTACCTATGGCGCTCCTGCTTTTCACTAGGTTTATTTTACACTTCCTCCCACATTTCTCACTCCAGTATGTTGTTATGGCAGTGTGCAGATTTGTGACAAGGCCCTCGAGTACTTTCCAGGTATATATTATCATGTATCTCTCTCTTCTCCAGTGAGTTTAAGGCGTTCCCAGTGTTTAAAATGTTTTATTGGTTCTATGCACACAGATGATCTCTGGGTCTGTTCCAGGTTTGATCTCTGGGTCAGTTCCAGGTCTGATCTCTGGGTCAGTTCCAGGTTTGATCTCTGGGTCAGTTCCAGGTTTGATCTCTGGGTCAGTTCCAGGTTTGATCTCTGGGTCAGTTCCAGGCCTGATCTCTGGGTCAGTTCCAGGTTTGATCTCTGGGTCAGTTCCAGGTCTGATCTCTGGGTCAGTTCCAGGTTTGATCTCTGGGTCAGTTCCAGGTTTGATCTCTGGGTCAGTTCCAGGTTTGATCTCTGG
>NC_069429.1:1272476-1302476 GCF_026875155.1 Cherax quadricarinatus | reverse complement strand
TGGGTGCACAACAGTGGGTGTACAACAGTGGGTGCACAACAGTGGGTGTACAACAGTGGGTGCACAACAGTGGGTGCACAACAGTGGGTACACAACAGTGGGTGTACAAAAGTGGGTGCACAACAGTGGGTGCACAACAGTGGGTGCACAACAGTGGGTGTTGAGCGGGCTGCTGGAGTGATGATCCCTGAGGTCAACTACAGGTAGACAGCAGGTAGCAGTAACAGCCTGGTTGATCAGACCCTGATCCACCAGTAAGCCTGGTCGTGGACCGAGTCGAGGGGGCGTTGACCCCCGAAACACCCTCCAGGTATACTCCAGGTAGACACCAGGTAGACACCAGGTAGACTCCAGGTAGACTCCAGGTAAACAAAAGCCTACAAAAGCATATATTTAACATTAAATAAAAAAGGCCATGTAGCATAGGCCAGTAGGCCTATGTCTGTGCTCCTCTGTTACGTTATTATGCTGGAAGGATAGTCAGTAGTCTTGACTTGGGTTAACTCTGATCCCATCTAACTCAGCAGTGTGACTGGTAGTGTCAGCTTGGGCTAACTTTGATCCCGTCTAACTCAGCAGTGTGACTGGTAGTGTCAGTTTGGGCTCACTCTGATCCCGTCTAACTCAGCAGTGTGACTGGTTTTACCTGGAGTTTACCTGGAGAGAGTTCCGGGGGTCAACGCCCCCGCGGCCCGGTCTGAGACCAGGCCTCCTGGTGGATCAGAGCCTGATCAACCAGGCTGTTGCTGCTGGCTGCACGCAAACCAACATACGAGCCACAGCCCGGCTGATCCGGAACTGACTTTAGGTGCTTGTCCAGTGCCAGCTTGAAGACTGCCAGGGGTCTGTTGGTAATCCCCCTTATGTGTGCTGGGAGGCAGTTGAACAGTCTCGGGCCCCTGCACTTATTGTTTGGTCTCTTAACGTGCTAGTGACACCCCTGCTTTTCATTGGGGGGATGGTGCATCGTCTGCCAAGTCTTTTGCTTTCGTAGTGGGTGATTTTCGTGTGCAAGTTCGGTACTAGCCCCTCTAGGATTTTCCAGGTGTATATAATCAGGGTATTCTCTCCCTCCTGCTTTTCCAGGGAATACAGGTTTAGGAACCTCAAGCGCTCCCAATAATTGAGGTGTTTTATCTCCGTTATGCGCGCCGTGAAAGTTCTCTGTACATTTTCTAGGTCGGCAATTTCACCTGCCTTGAAAGGTGCTGTTAGTGTGCAGCAATATTCCAGCCTAGATAGAACAAGTGACCTGAAGAGTGTCATCATGGGCTTGGCCTCCCTAGTTTTGAAGGTTCTCATTATCCATCCTGTCATTTTTCTAGCAGATGCGATTGATACAATGGTAGTGTCAGTTTGGGCTAACTCTGATCCCGTCTAACTCAGCAGTGTGACTGGTAGTGTCAGTTTGGGCTAACTCTGATCCCGTCTAACTCAGCAGTGTGACGGGTTTAGTGTCAGCCTGGGTAACTCTGATCCCGTCTAACTCAGCAGTGTGACGGGTAGTGTCAGCTTGGGCTAACTCTGATCCCGTCTAACTCAGCAGTGTGACTGGTAGTGTCAGCTTGGGCTAACTCTGATCCCGTCTAACTCAGCAGTGTGACTGGTAGTGTCAGCTTGGGCTAACTCTGATCCCGTCTAACTCAGCAGTGTGACTGGTAGTGTCAGCCTGGGCTAACTCTGATCCCGTCTAACTCAGCAGTGTGACTGGTAGTGTCAGCTTGGGCTAACTCTGATCCCGTCTAACTCAGCAGTGTGACTGGTAGTGTCAGCCTGGGCTAACTCTGATCCCGTCTAACTCAGCAGTGTGACTGGTAGTGTCAGCTTGGGCTAACTCTGATCCCGTCTAACTCAGCAGTGTGACTGGTAGTGTCAGCTTGGGCTAACTTGATCCCGTCTAACTCACGTGTGACTGGTAGTGTCAGCCTGGGCTAACTCTGATCCCGTCTAACTCAGCATTTGTGACTGGTAGTGTCAGTTTGGGGGCTAACCTTGATCCGTCTAACTCAGCAGTGTGACTGGGGTGTCAGCCTGGGTTAACTCTGATCCCGTCTAATCAGCAGTGTGATGGTAGTGTCAGCCTGGGATAACTCTGATCCCGTCTAACTCAGCAGTGTGGAGGGTTTAGTGTCAGCCTGGGCTAACTCTGATCCCGTCTAACTCAGCAGTGTGACTGGTAGTGTCAGCTTGGGCTAACTCTGATCCCGTCTAACTCAGCAGTGTGACTGGTAGTGTCAGCCTGGACTAACTCTGATCCCATCTAACTCAGCAGCGTGACTGGTAGTGTCAGCCTGGGCTAACTCTGATCCCGTCTAACTCAGCAGTGTGACTGGTAGTGTCAGCTTGGGCTAACTCTGATCCCGTCTAACTCAGCAGTGTGGCTGGTAGTGTCAGCCTGGGCTAACTCTGATCCCGTCTAACTCAGCAGTGTGACTGGTAGTGTCAGCCTGGGCTAACTCTGATCCCGTCTAACTCAGCAGTGTGACGGGGTAGTGTCAGTTTGGGGCTAACTCTGATCCCGTTAACTCAGCAGTGTGATGGTAGTGTCAGCTTGGGCTAACTCTGATCCCGTCTAACTCAGCAGTGGGGGACTGGTATTTGTCGGGCCGGGGACTAACTCTGATCCCGTCTAACTCAGCAGCATGACTGGTAGTGTCAGCCTGGGCTAACTCTGATCCCGTCTAACTCAGCAGTGTGACTGGTAGTGTCAGCTTGGGCTAACTGAGATATAAACACCTCTCGGTGTATATATATATCGTGTGTCGTATCACCGTCAACCTATATAGAGGTTATCTCCCCCTGTGTGTATGTATGTGTGTATTACAGACTTGTGTCTTTGTGTTCTGACGTGATAAGACCGACTTTCACGTTGGAGTCGTGTACAGTTATCGATAAAACAGGCCACCCATACGCTACTGGGAGAGGAACGGCAGCAGTAGCAGTAACAACAGCTGTAGCACCAGTAGTAGTAGTAGCATCAGCAGGAGTAGCAACAGCAACCACAACAGCCCTAGCAGCAGCAACAATAGTAACACCTATAGCAGTAGCAATCGTAGTAGTAGTAATAGCAGCAGCAACCGCAGCATTTGAAGCAAGATCAACAGCAGCAGACAACTATCAGCAGTAACAACAACAGCAGCAGACAACTATCAGCAGTAACAACAACAACAGAAAGCAGACAACTATCAGCAGAACAACAAAAAACAGCAGCAGACAACTATCAACAGTAACAACAACAACAGCAGCAGAAAAACTATCAGCAGTAACAACAAACAACAGCAGCAGACAACTATCAGCAGTAACAACAACAACAGCAGCAGACAACTATCAACAGTAACAACAACAACAGCAGCAGACAACTATCAGCAGTAACAACAACAACAGCAGCAGACAACTATCAGCAGTAACAACAACAACAGCAGCAGACAACTATCAGCAGTAACAACAACAACAGCAGCAGACAACTATCAACAGTAACAACAACAACAGCAGCAGACAACTATCAACAGTAACAACAACAACAGCAGCAGACAACTATCAGCAGTAACAACAACAACAGCAGCAGACAACTATCAGCAGTAACAGCAACAACAGCAGCAGACAACTATCAGTAGTAACAACAACAACAGCAGCAGACAACTATCAGCAGTAGTAGTAGAAAGAACAGCAGATGTCGTGTCGTCACAGTGACAGAAACCTGTACAGCTCTGACATCATGTTATTATTATTATTATTATTATTATTATTATTATTATTATTATTATTATTATTATTAAGGTGTAACTATGGTGCAGATCTGTTAGATGTTAAGATTAACAACAGCAAGATAGTAAGATAAGAGTAAGGGGAAAGTTATGTGTTTCCTACCCAGGTACGAGAGTTACTTTCTCCAGTCACACTTATTTCTTCCTTCTTCACTCAGTTACCAGTGTTGTGGTGTCAGGAGCTGTGAGTGTACCCCACAACACTGAGTACACTCACTCAGTTACCAGTGTTGTGGTGTCAGAAGCTGTGAGTGTACCCCATAACACTGAGTACACTCACTCAGTTACCAGTGTTGTGGTGTCAGAAGCTGTGAGTGTACCCCATAACACTGAGTACACTCACTCAGTTACCAGTGTTGTGGTGTCAGAAGCTGTGAGTGTACCCCATAACACTGAGTACACTCACTCATTTACCAGTGTTGTGGTGTCAGGAGCTGTGAGTGTACCCCACAACACTGAGTACACTCACTCAGTTACCAGTGTTGTGGTGTCAGGAGCTGTGAGTGTACCCCACAACACTGAGTACACTCACTCAGTTACCAGTGTTGTGGTGTCAGAAGCTGTGAGTGTACCCTAAAAACATGAGTACACTCACTCAGTTACCAGTGTTGTGGTGTCAGGAGCTGTGAGTGTACCCCAAACACTGAGTACACTCATCAGTTACCAGTGTTGTGGTGTCAAAAGCTGTGGGGTGTACCCCACAACACTGAGTACACTCACTCAGTTACCAGTGTTGTGGTGTCAGGAGCTGTGAGTTGTACCCCACAACACTGATTTACACTCACTCAGTTCCCAAGTGTTGTGGTGTCAGGAGTTTTTGAGTGTACCCCACAACACTGATTTACACTCATCAGTTACCAGTGTTGTGGTGTCAGAAGCTGTGAGTGTACCCCATAACACTGAGTACACTCACTCAGTTACCAGTGTTGTGGTGTCAGCTGTGAGTGTACCCCACAACACTGAGTACACTCACTCAGTTACCAGTGTTGTGTCAGCAGCTGTGAGTGTACCCCACAACACTGAGTACATCACTCAGTTACCAGTGTTGTGTCAGCAGCTGTGAGTGTACCCCACAACACTGAGTACACTCACTCAGTTACCAGTGTTGTGTCAGCAGCTGTGAGTGTACCCCACAACACTGAGTACACTCACTCAGTTACCAGTGTTGTGGTGTCAGGAGCTGTGAGTGTACCCCACAACACTGAGTACACTCACTCAGTTACCAGTGTTGTGGTGTCAGCAGTTGTGAGTGTACCCTACAACACTGAGTACACTCACTCAGTTACCAGTGTTGTGGTGTCAGCTGTGAGTGTACCCCATAACACTGAGTACACTCACTCAGTTACCAGTGTTGTGGTGTCAGGAGCTGTGAGTGTACCCACAAACCTGAGTACACTCACTCTTTAAACCGGTTGTGGTGTCAGGAGCTGTGAGTGTACCCCACAACACTGAGTACACTCACTCAGTTACCAGTGTTGTTGTGTCAGGAGCTGTGAGTGTACCCCACAACACTGAGTACACTCACTCAGTTACCAGTGTTGTTGTGTCAGGAGCTGTGAGTGTACCCCACAACACTGAGTACACTCACTCAGTTACCAGTGTTGTTGTGTCAGGAGCTGTGAGTGTACCCCACAACACTGAGTACACTCACTCAGTTACCAGTGTTGTGGTGTCAGCAGCTGTGAGTGTACCCCACAACACTGAGTACACTCACTCAGTTACCAGTGTTGTGGTGTCAGGAGCTGTGAGTGTACCCCACAACACTGAGTACACTCACTCAGTTACCAGTGTTGTGGTGTCAGGAGCTGTGAGTGTACCCCATAACACTGAGTACACTCACTCAGTTACCAGTGTTGTGGTGTAAGGAGCTGTGAGTGTACCCCATAACACTGAGTACACTCACTCAGTTACCAGTGTTGTGGTTGTCAGGAGCTGTGGTGTACCCCACAACACTGAGTACACTCACTCAGTTACCGGTGTTGTTGTGTCAGGAGCTGTGAGTGTACCCCACAACACTGAGTACACTCACTCAGTTACCGGTGTTGTGGTGTCAGAAGCTGTGAGTGTCCCCCACAACACTGAGTACACCCCACTCAGTTCCGGTGTTGTTGTGTCAGGAGCTGTGAGTGTACCCCACAACATGAGTACACTCACTCAGTTACCAGTGTTTGGGGTGTCAGGAGCTGGGGAGTGTCCCCCACAACACTGAGTACACTCACTCATTTTACCGGTGTTGTTGTGTCAGGGCTGTGAGTGTACCCCACAACACTGAGTACACTCACTCAGTTACCGGTGTTGTTGTGTCAGGAGCTGTGAGTGTACCCCATAACACTGAGTACACTCACTCAGTTACCAGTTTTGTGGTGTAAGGAGCTGTGAGTGTACCCCATAACACTGAGTACACTCACTCAGTTACCAGTGTTGTGGTGTCAGGAGCTGTGAGTGTACCCCACAACACTGAGTACACTCACTCAGTTACCGGTGTTGTGGTGTCAGGAGCTGTGAGTGTACCCCACAACACTGAGTACACTCACTCAGCCACCAGTGTTGTGTTGGGCACTGAGGTCATTCACTCTCCTCACTAAACATGTTCAATCATCTTCACTTTTGACGTATTTCCTAATGTAAATATTCCTGGAGTAATTGACCTTGTACTATCTTACTTGTAGTCCTTGTAGTGACCTTGTACTATCTTACTTGTAGTCCTTGTAGCGACCTTGTACTACCTTACTTGTAGTCCTTGTAATGACCTTGTACGACCTTGTAGTCTTTGTAGTGACCTTGTACTATCTTGTAGTCCTTGTAGTGACCTTGTACTACCTTACTTGTAGTCCTTGTAGCGATCTTGTACTACCTTACTTGTAGTCCTTGTAGTGATCTTGTACTATCTTACTTGTAGTCCTTGTAGCGATCTTGTACCATCTTACTTGTAGTCCTTGAAAGTGGACCTTGTACTACCTTACTTGTAGTCCTTGTAGCGATTTTTGTACTACCTTACTTGTAGTCCTTGTAGTGATCTTGTACTATCTTACTTGTAGTCCTTGTAGCGATCTTGTACTATCTTACTTGTAGTCCTTGTAGTGACCTTGTACTACCTTACTTGTAGTCCTTGTAGCGATCTTGTACTACCTTACTTGTAGTCCTTGTAGCGACCTTGTACTATCTTACTTGTAGTCCTTGTAGTGACCTTGTACTACCTTACTTGTAGTCCTTGTAGCGATCTTGTACTATCTTACTTGTAGTCCTTGTAGCGATCTTGTACTATCTTACTTGTAGTCCTTGTAGTGACCTTGTACTATCTTACTTGTAGTCCTTGTAGTGACCTTGTACTATCTTACTTGTAGTCCTTGTAGTGACCTTGTACTATCTTACTTGTAGTCCTTGTAGTGACCTTGTACTATCTTACTTGTAGTCTTTGTAGTGACCTTCTACTGTCTTGTAGTCTTTGTAGTGACCTTGTACTATCTTGTAGTCTTTGTAGTGACCTTGTACTATCTTACTTGTAGTCTTTGTAGTGACCTTGTACTATCTTGTAGTCTTTGTAGTGACCTTGTACTATCTTGTAGTCTTTGTAGTGACCTTGTACTATCTTGTAGTCTTTGTAGGTGACCTTGTACATTTTTACTTGTAGTCTTTGTAGTGACCTTGTACTATCTTGTAGTCTTTGTAGTGACCTTGTACTATCTTACTTGTAGTCTTTGTAGTGACCTTGTACTATCTTGTAGTCTTTGTAGTGACCTTGTACTATCTTGTAGTCTTTGTAGTGACCTTGTACTATCTTGTAGTCTTTGTAGTGACCTTGTACTATCTTGTAGTCTTTGTAGTGACCTTATACTATCTTACTTGTAGTCCTTGTAGTGACCTTGTACTACCTTGTAGTCCTTGTAGTGACCTTGGTAGTCCTTGTATTGACTGCTGCTATGAGGGAAAAATGGCTGCGGTGGGCACTCGATCATGAGGGTTGGACGACAGATGAATGGAGACAGATGAGTGAGACAGATGAGTGAGACACATGAGTGAGACAGATGAGTGAGACAGATGAGTGAGACAGATGAGTGAGACACATGAGTGAGACAGATGAGTGAGAAGATGAGTGAGACACATGAGTGAGCAGATGAGTGAGACACATGAGTGAGACAGATGAGTGAGACACATGAGTGAGACAGATGAGTGAGACAGATGAGTGAGACACATGAGTGAGACAGATGAGTGAGACACATGAGTGAGACAGATGAGTGAGACACATGAGTGAGACAGATGAATGAGACAGATGAGTGAGACAGATGAGTGAGACAGGTGAGTGAGACAGATGAGTGAGACACATGAGTGAGACAGGAAAGGCAAACCTCTTCGAAATGGAGACATTGAAGAAGCGCCAGAACGCCCACCTAAGATGTTTTGGGATAGTTTTACTGCTAAAAGGTCCTCGACGACTTGTTATTGTTGAGGGAACGATGATCAGTGACAAATACAAGACAGTCCTGGCAACTCATTTGTTTCCCATTGTGGATAGAGACTTTCCTTATGGAGAAGGCACTTTCCAGCAGGGTCTTGCGCCATGCCACACTTCCAGAAAAATGTTGATATTTGAAGAGAATGTCAGCATTCTAAATTTGCCTGGAAACTCTCCTGACCTCAACCCAGTTGAGAATCTCTGAGCATTAACTCAACGCAGGATCGTGAAACACGACTGTTTAACTGTGGAGAACCTAATTGCTGCTGTTATTGGGACCTAGTACCAACACGAAGAACTTATAAGTAATGCTTATAAAAGCAAACATTAATCATATCTCTTATTAAATCAATTATCTGTCATATTATGACCGTGTAGTTTTTATGTAGACATTAATTTTCCAAGTGTCATATTTCATCACTGTGTCGATTTATGTACACTGTGTCTCTAACATCCGTCTGTGGCACTCTGTGGCACTCTGTGGCACTCTGTGGCACCCTTGTACCAGGTGTCCTCTGCGAGAACCTCTTGCTCCTGTCAATACCTCTTAAGATTTCATACATATCCTCTTTTCCGTCTCTCTTGCAGAATGGTCAGGTTCATTTCCTTGAGAGTCTCCACTTAATACACTTCTCTCTTCCCCGAGACAAGTGTCTTTATAGAAAAAAACTCACCCCCCGGGTGGGGGTGAACGCCCCCGCGCCCCGGTCTGTGATCTGGCCTTGTGGTGCATCAGGATCTGATACCGACAAGATGTAGGAAAGTACACTTATCTTTCATGAGTTTCCAGAGTTTTTCTTTACTCCCGGAGCCCAGCCATGTGCCAGGCTCGTCTGGTGCTTGCCTGGTCAACCAGGTTGTTGCTGCTGGTGGCCCTCTGACCCACATATCCATCACAGCCTGGTTGATCTGGCATCTGGTGAGGATACTTGTCCAGTTTCCTCTTGAAGACTTACACACTTGTTCCAGCAGTGTTACTTATGTAAAGTATGTATAGTGTTGATGTATGTGTCACCTGTTTGTAAGTGTTGATGTGTGTGTCACCTGTTTGTAAGTGTTGTGTGTGTGTCACCTGTTTGTAAGTGTTGATGTATGTGTCACCTGTTTGTAAGTGCTGATGTGTGTGTCACCTGTTTGTAAGTGTTGATGTGTGTGTCACCTGTTTGTAAGTGTTGATGTGTGTGTCACCCGTTTGTAAATATTGAAGTATGTGTCACCTGTTTGTAAGTGTTGATGTATGTGTCACCTGTTTGTAAGTGCTGATGTGTGTGTCACCTGTGTGTAAGTGTTGATGTATGTGTCACCTGTTTGTAAGTGCTGATGTGTGTGTCACCCGTTTTTAAGTGTTGATGTGTGTGTCACCTGTGTTTTAAGTGTTGATGTATGTGTCACCTGTTTTTTTAAGTGTTGATGTGTGTGTCACCTGTGTGTAAGTGTTGATGTGTGTTTTCACCTGTGTGTAAGTGTTGATGTGTGTGTCACCTGTTTGTAAGTGTTGTGTGTGTGTCACCTGTTTGTAAGTGTTGATGTGTCACCTGTTTGTAAGTGCTGATGTATGTGTCACCTGTTTGTAAGTGTTGTGTGTGTGTCACCTGTTTGTAAGTGTTGATGTGTCACCTGTGTGTAAGTGTTGATGTGTCACCTGTTTGTAAGTGTTGATGTGTGTGTCACCTCTTTGTAAGTGCTGATGTGTGTATCACCTGTTTGTAAGTGTTGATGTGTCACCTGTTTGTAAGTGTTGATGTGTCACCTGTGTGTAAGTGTTGATGTGTCACCTGTTTGTAAGTGTTGATGTATGTGTCACCTGTTTGTAAGTGCTGATGTGTGTGTCACCTGTTTGTAAGTGCTGATGTGTGTGTCACCTGTGTGTAAGTGTTGATGTGTCACCTGTTTGTAAGTGCTGATGTGTGTGTCACCTGTGCATAAGTGTTGATGTGTCACCTGTTTGTAAGTGTTGATGTGTCACCTGTTTGTAAGTGCTGATGTGTGTCACCTGTTTGTAAGTGTTGATGTGTCACCTGTTTGTAAGTGCTGATGTGTGTGTCACCTGTTTGTAAGTGTTGATGTGTGTGTCACCTGTTTGTAAGTGTTGTGTGTGTCACCTATTTGTAAGTGTTGATGTGTGTGTCACCTGTTTGTAAGTGTTGTGTGTGTCACCTATTTGTAAGTGTTGATGTGTGTGTCACCTGTTTGTAAGTGCTGATGTATGTGTCACCTGTTTGTAAGTGTTGATGTATATGTCACCCGTTTGTAGTGCTGACGTGTTTTGTTTACCTGTTTGTAAGTGTTGATGTGTCACCCGTTTTGTAAAATGCTGACGTGTTGTCACCTGTTTGTAAGTGTTGATGTGTGTGTCACCTGTTTTTTAAGTGCTGATGTATGTGTCACCTGTTTTAAGTGTTGATGTGTCAAACCCGTTTGTAAGTGCTGATGTGTGTGTGTCACCTGTTTGTAAGTGTTTTATGTGTGTGTCACCTGTTTGTAAGTGTTGATGTGTGTGTCACCTGTTTGTAAGTGCTGATGTATGTGTCACCTGTTTGTAAGTGCTGATGTATGTGCCACCTGTTTGTAAGTGTTGATGTATGTCACCTGTTTGTAAGTGTTGATGTATGTGTCACCTGTTTGTAAGTGTTGATGTATGTGTCACCTGTTTGTAAGTGTTGATGTGTCACCTGTTTGTAAGTACTGATGTGTGTCACCTGTTTGTAAGTGTTGATGTGTGTGTCACCTGTTTGTAAGTGTTGGTGTGTGTGTCACCTGTTTGTAAGTGTTGATGTATGTGTCACCTGTTTTTTTAAATGTTGATGTGTGTGTGACCTGTTTGTAAGGTTGATGTATGTGTCACCTGTTTGTAAGTGTTGATGTGTGTGTCAAACCTGTTTGTAAGTGCTGATGTATGTGTCAGCTGTTTGTAAGTGCTGATGTATGTGTCACCTGTTTGTAAGTGTTGATGTATGTGTCACCTGTTTGTAAGTGTTGATGTGTGTGTCACCTGTTTGTAAGTGTTGATGTAAGTGTCACCTGTTTGTAAGTGTTGATGTATGTGTCACCTGTTTGTAAGTGTTGATGTATGTGTCACCCGTTTGTAAGTGTTGATGTATGTGTCACCCGTTTGTAAAATGTTGATGTGGTGTCACCTGTTTGTAAGTGCTGATGTATGTGTCACCTGTTTGTAAGTGTTGATGTATGTGTCACCTGTTTGTAAGTGTTGATGTGTGTGTCACCTGTTTGTAAGTGCTGATGTATGTGTCACCTGTTTGTAAGTGTTGATGTATGTGTCACCTGTTTGTAAGTGTTGATGTATGTGTCACCTGTTTGTAAGTGTTGATGTATGTGTCACCTTTTTGTAAGTGTTGATGTGTGTGTGTCACCTGTTTGTAAGTGTTGATGTATTTTGTCACCTGTTTGTAAGTGTTGATGTATGTGTCACCCGTTTGTAAGTGTTGATGTATGTGTCACCTGTTTGTAAGTTTGATAGTGTGGTCACCTGTTTGTAAGTGCTGATGTATGTGTCACTGTTTGTAAGTGTTGATGTATGTGTCACCTGTTTGTAAGTGTTGATGTATGTGTCACCTTTTTTTAAGTGTTGATGTGTGTCACCTGTTTGTAAGTGTTGATGGGATGTGTCACCTGTTTGTAAGTGTTGATGTATGTGTCACTTGTTTGTAAGTGTTGATGTGTGTGTCACCTGTTTGTAAGTTTTGATGTGTGTGTCACCTATTTGTAAGTGTTGATGTGTGTGTCACCTATTTGTAAGTGTTGATGTGTGTGTCACCTATTTGTAAGTGTTGATGTGTGTGTCACCTATTTGCAAGTGCTGATGTGTTTGTAAGTCTGTAAGAAACAGCTGAGGTACCAGTAGTGAACACAGTGGTAGTCCAGCCAGTGGTTATATGTTGTGTCTCAGTGTTTCTCTTCTTTCATGGTCTTCATCTACACTCTTATCCACTTGACCACTTTCCTCTTACTGCTGCGTGTGTGTGTGTGTGTGTGTGTGTTGTGTGTGTGTTGTGTGTGTGTGGTGTGTGTAGTGTGTGTGTGTATGTGTGTGTGTGTGGTGTGTGTGTGTGTGTGTGTGTGTGTGTGTGTGTGTATGTAAAGTGTGTGTGTGTGTGTGTGTGTTATGTGTGTGTGTGTTTTGTGTTGTGTGTGTGTGTGTGTGTGTGGTGTGTGTGTGTGTGTGTGTGTGGGGTGTGTGTGTGTATGTATGTGTGTGTGTGTGTGTGTGTGTGTGTGTGTGTATGTGTGTGGGTGTGTGTGTGTGTGTGTGTGTGTGTACTCCCTATTTGTACTCACCTATTTGTGGTTGCAGGGGTCGAGTCCTAGCTCCTGGCCCCCCCTCTTCAAACCCGGTTGCTAAATAGGGCCCCCTCTCTCCCCGCTCCATGAGCTTTATCAAACCTCGTCTTAAAACTGTGTATGGTTCCTGCCTGCACTACGTCATTTTTCTAGGGGGTATTCCCCTGCCTTACAACTCTATGACTGAAGAAAATACTTACTACTATCTCTCTGACTCATTTGTGTCTTCAACTTCCAATTGTGGCCTCTTGTTTCTGTATCCCCTCCCTGGAACATCCTGTCTTTGTCCACCTTGTCTATTCCACGCAGTATTTTATATGTCGTTATCATGTCTCCCCTGACCCTCCTGTCCTCCAGTGTGGTCAGGCCGATTTCCCTTAATCTTTCCTCATAGGACATTCCCCTTAGCTCTGGAACTAACCTTGTCGCAAACCTTTGTACTTTCTCTAGTTTCTTGACGTGCTTTATCAAGTGCGGGTTCCAAATAGGTGCTGCATACTCCAGTATGGGCCTGACATACACGGTGTGTGTGTGTGTGTGTGTGTGTGTGTGTGTGTGTGTGTGTGTATGTATGTGTGTGTGTGTGTGTGTGTGTGTGTGTGTGTGTGTGTGTGTGTATGTGGTGTGTGTGTGTGTGTGTGTGTGTGTGTGTGTGTGTGTGTGTGTCATGGCTCCTAGTCCCTCGCTTGTATAAATTGTATCGACCGACTCACTGATTCCTCGCGGATACCTAATCTTGAAGCTGTGTAAAGTATTTACCTCTACTATGTCTGCGTCTGACTCTCCCTCCCCAATCTTTCGTAAACTCACCAGTTAAATGAACAGTGTACTTTTGTGTCATATCCGCCGTGCGTAATGAGATGATTAAGGGTAATGAGTGCAGGAGTAATGACTGGACAGTGTTGTGTTATGTGGTACAGAGAGTGGTCTCTTACTGTCATAGTGTTATGTGGCACAGAGAGTGGTCTCTTACTGTCATAGTGTTGTGTTATGTGGCACAGAGAGTGGTCTCTTACTATCATAGTGTTGTGTTATGTGGCACAGAGAGTGGTCTCTTACTGTCATAGTGTTATGTGGCACAGAGAGTGGTCTCTTACTATCATAGTGTTGTGTGGCACAGAGAGTGGTCTCTTACTATCATAGTGTTGTGTTATGTGGCACAGAGAGTGGTCTCTTACTATCATAGTGTTGTGTGGTACAGAGAGTGGTCTCTTACTATCATAGTGTTGTGTTATGTGGCACAGAGAGTGGTCTCTTACTATCATAGTGTTGTGTTATGTGGCACAGAGAGTGGTCTCTTACTATCATAGTGTTGTGTTATGTGGCACAGAGAGTGGTCTCTTACTATCATAGTGTTATGTGGCACAGAGAGTGGTCTCTTACTATCATAGTGTTGTGTTATGTGGCACAGAGAGTGGTCTCTTACTATCATAGTGTTGTGTTATGTGGCACAGAGAGTGGTCTCTTACTATCATAGTGTTGTGTTATGTGGCACAGAGAGTGGTCTCTTACTATCATAGTGTTGTGTTATGTGGCACAGAGAGTGGTCTCTTACTGTCATAGTGTTGTGTTATGTGGCACAGAGAGTGGTCTCTTACTGTCATAGTGTTATGTGGCACAGAGAGTGGTCTCTTACTATCATAGTGTTGTGTGGCACAGAGAGTGGTCTCTTACTATCATAGTGTTGTGTGGCACAGAGAGTGGTCTCTTACTACCATAGTGTTGTGTTATGTGGCACAGAGAGTGGTCTCTTACTATCATAGTGTTGTGTTATGTGGCACAGAGAGTGGTCTCTTACTATCATAGTGTTGTGTTATGTGGCACAGAGAGTGGTCTCTTACTATCATAGTGTTGTGTGGTACAGAGAGTGGTCTCTTACTATCATAGTGTTGTGTTATGTGGCACAGAGAGTGGTCTCTTACTATCATAATGTTGAGTGGTACAGAGAGTGGTCTCTTACTATCATAGTGTTGTGTGGCACAGAGAGTGGTCTCTTACTACCATAGTGTTGTGTTATGTGGCACAGAGAGTGGTCTCTTACTACCATAGTGTTGTGTTATGTGGCACAGAGAGTGGTCTCTTACTACCATAGTGTTGTGTTATGTGGCACAGAGAGTGGTCTCTTACTATCATAGTGTTGTGTGGTACAGAGAGTGGTCTCTTACTATCATAGTGTTGTGTTATGTGGCACAGAGAGTGGTCTCTTACTATCATAGTGTTGTGTTATGTGGCACAGAGAGTGGTCTCTTACTATCATAGTGTTGTGTTATGTGGCACAAGAGAGTGGTCTCTTACTATCATAGTGTTGTGTTATGTGGCACAGAGAGTGGTCTCTTACTATCATAGTGTTGTGTTATGTGGCACAGAGAGTGGTCTCTTACTACCATAGTGTTGTGTTATGTGGCACAGAGAGTGGTCTCTTACTATCATAGTGTTGTGTTATGTGGCACAGAGAGTGGTCTCTTACTACCATAGTGTTGTGTTATGTGGCACAGAGAGTGGTCTCTTACTACCATAGTGTTGTGTTATGTGGCACAGAGAGTGGTCTCTTACTATCATAGTGTTTGTTTATGTGCACAGAGAGTGGTCTCTTACTACCATAGTGTTGTGTTATGTGGCACAGAGAGTGGTCTCTTACTATCATAGTGTTATGTTATGTGGCACAGAGAGTGGTCTCTTACTACCATAGTGTTGTGTTATGTGGCACAGAGAGTGGTCTCTTAATATCATAGTGTTGTGTTATGTGGTACAGAGAGTGGTCTCTTACTATCATAGTGTTGAGTGGCACAGAGAGTGGTCTCTTACTATCATAGTGTTGTGTTATGTGGCACAGAGAGTGGTCTCTTACTATCATAGTGTTGTGTTATGTGGTACAGAGAGTGGTCTCTTACTATCATAGTGTTGTGTTATGTGGCACAGAGAGTGGTCTCTTACTATCATAGTGTTGTGTTATGTGGCACAGAGAGTGGTCTCTTACTACCATAGTGTTGTGTTATGTGGCACAGAGAGTGGTCTCTTACTATCATAGTGTTATGTTATGTGGCACAGAGAGTGGTCTCTTACTACCATAGTGTTGTGTTATGTGGCACAGAGAGTGGTCTCTTAATATCATAGTGTTGTGTTATGTGGTACAGAGAGTGGTCTCTTACTATCATAGTGTTGAGTGGCACAGAGAGTGGTCTCTTACTATCATAGTGTTGTGTTATGTGGCACAGAGAGTGGTCTCTTACTATCATAGTGTTGTGTTATGTGGTACAGAGAGTGGTCTCTTACTATCATAGTGTTGTGTTATGTGGCACAGAGAGTGGGTAGAGTGAAGCTGGCATGAGTGTCTGTGAGAGTTGCCACTTGCTATACTCACCTAGTTGTGGCTGCAGGGGTCGAGCCACAGCTCCTGGTCCCACCTCTTCACTGGCTGCTACTGGTCATCTTCCCTTGTTTGAATGTCTCTACCGTGGCTTCGTGTTATGTATGTTGCTATAACCAACACATAACTGGTCTGCGACCTGGCCACGGGGGCGTTGACCCCCGAAGTGACTCCAGGTAGTCTCTAGCTGGGTAGGAACTTCAGTAACAGCTGTAATGTAAAATAAAAACATTTATATTACGCTTATTACGGCACGTTTCGCCCACTGGAGACTTCTTTAAGCCATTTTTTACATATGAGGCACGGTTAAGACCAGCAATCTTGCCAGAGTGCAAAACGTTTAACAGGCTTCCAGTGGACACTGGTATGACAACGGGATAGCACCTCCTCGGGTAGTTGCTGTCTATCAGCAATCTGCTGCCTATATGTGGGTGATTAGTAGACTGATAATCTGCACACTGCCATAACAACATACTGGAGTGAGAGATAAGGGAGGAAGTGTAAAATAAACCCAGTGAGGAGCAGGGGTGCGGTGGGCACAATAAGAGAACACTGTATCAACATCCGGGGTCCCAGACTATTCATCATCTTACCAGAAGATATCAGAAACACTGCTGGAACAAGTGTTGAAGCCTTCAAGAGGAAACTAGACAAGTACCTTCACCAGGTGCCAGATCAACCAGGCTGTGATGGGTATGTGGGGCAGCGGGCCTCCAGCAGCAACAGCCTGGATGACCAGGCAAGCACCAGACGAGCCTGGCCCATGGCCGGGCTCAGAGAGTAGAGATGCTCTCGAAACTCTTCAAAGGTATGTCAAAGGTGTGTGTGTGAGGGGGGGGTACTTGTCAAGCCCAGGTGAGTCTTTTGGTAAATAGACCTGTCTACTGATAAATGGACCAGTCTACTGGTAAATGGACCCATGTACTGGTAAATGGACCCATCTACTGGTAAATGGACCCATCTACTGGTAAATGGACCCATCTACTGGTAAATGGACCCATGTACTGGTAAATGGACCCATCTACTGGTAAATGGACCCATCTACTGGTAAATGGACCCATCTACTGGTAAATGGACCCATGTACTGGTAAATGGACCCATCTACTGGTAAATGGACCCATCTACTGGTAAATGGACCCATGTACTGGTAAATGGACCCATCTACTGGTAAATGGACCCATGTACTGGTAAATGGACCCATCTACTGGTAAATGGACCCATCTACTGATAAATGGACCAGTCTACTGGTAAATGGACCCATCTACTGGTAAATGGACCCATCTACTGGTAAATGGACCCATCTACTGGTAAATGGACCCATCTACTGGTAAATGGACCCATCTACTGATAAATGGACCAGTCTACTGGTAAATGGACCCTTCTACTGGTACATATGTACCCGTCAAGGGTCTTGTGGTACACTGCCCTATCATGCTTGATGCAGCAGTTGCCACTGTACCTCTCATCTGGCTGGCTTGTTCCCTCTCTCTCTCTCTCTCTCTCTCCCTCCCTTCCTTCCCCTCTCTTATTCCCTTCCCCTCCCTCTCTTTCCCTTCTCCTTCCCCTCTCCCTCTTCCCTGTCTTGCCTTCCGTCTTCTGGAACGAGAGAAACAAAGCAACGGTCTTGATAATGTGAGAAATCGCGAAAGCGCTTGGAAGTTCACTATTTCTTTCACAGTGGTTGTTATGCACATTGTATCACATATTTACTGTTTTCCTTGCAAAGCCTCGGTAATTAATAGTTATGATAGAGCAAGAACAAATGAAATAAGCATTGTATTTCCTCGTGCAGTTTACAATATGTAGTTTGATAGGTAAGACACATAGGCAACAGTTAGGCAACTTTATTCCGAAACGTTTCGCCTACACAGTAGGCTTCTTCAGTCGAATACAGAAAGTAGGCAGGAACAGTAGAGATGTGAAGAAGATGTAATCAGTCCATCACCCTTGAAGTCGAAGAATTTGAGGTTGTCAGTCCCTCAGCCTATAGAAGTTAAGTTCCATAGTCAGTTCCTTGGTCAACATGTAGTTTACACGTATTAAGATATTTTAAGCACAGAAGCAAGCCACTATCATGTATATTTCTCGCAGATGTTGTTCCTGTACAGCCGTGTTTGTCTTGGCTTGTGTAGTTCATGTTTCTCCTTAAAGTCAGTAATTTGTTCTCTGGGAGTTGTGTGTTGTTAGTGTTACTTGTCTGGTTTTTATTTTGTGAAGAGGGTGTTTGTGAGGCAGTTTGAATGGGTCGTTAACAAGGCAAAACTGATGTTATTATCATGTGAGTATTACCATCTCTCAGGATGATCTGTCCTCACACACACACACACACATCAAATAACTGCTGCAACATACGGGCGCCTGGCAAACCTGAGAATAGCGTTCCGATACCTTAATAAGGAATCGTTCAAGACACTGTACACTGTGTATGTTAGGCCCATACTGGAGTATGCAGCACCAGTCTGGAACCCACACCTGGTCAAGCACGTCAAGAAGTTAGAGAAAGTACAAAGGTTTGCAACAAGGCTAGTCCCAGAGCTCAAGGAAATGTCGTACGAGGAAAGGTTAAGGGAAATCGGACTGACGACACTGGAGGACAGAAGGGTCAGGGGAGACATGATAACGACATACAAGATACTGCGGGGAATAGACAAGGTGGACAGAGATAGAATGTTCCAGAGAGGGGACACAGAAACAAGGGGTCACAACTGGAAGCTGAAGACTCAGACGAATCACAGGGACGTTAGGAAGTATTTCTTCAGTCATAGAGTCGTCAGGAAGTGGAATAGCCTAGCAAGTGAAGTAGTGGAGGCAGGAGCCATACATAGTTTTAAGAAGAGGTATGACAAAGCTCAGGAAGCAAAGAGGGAGAGGACCTAGTAGCGATCAGTGAAGAGGCGGGGCCAGGAGCTGAGCCTCGACCCATGCAACCACGATTACACATATATTCATAATGGCAGCGTGAAGGTTGTGGATAGTTGGTGGTGGGCAGTGTTTTGTTCGTCAGGAAAGTGGAGTGTGTTGCCCTAAGATGTGTGTATGGGTACTCACTCATTGTGGTTGTAGGGGTCGAGTCACAGCTCCTGGCCTCGCTTCTTCGCTGGTCGCTACTAGGTCCCCTCTCTCTCTCTGCTCCAATAACCTTATTGTACCTCTTCTTGAAGCTGTGTGTGTATGTGTGTGTGTGTGTGTGTGTGTGTGTGTGTGTGTGTGTGTATGTGTGTGTGTGTGTGTGTATGTGTGTGTGTGTGTGTGTGTGTGTGTGTATGTGTGTGTGTGTGTGTGTGTGTGTACTCACCTATTTGTACTCACCTATTTGTGGTTGCAGGGGTCGAGTCCTAGCTCCTGGCCCCGCCTCTTCACCGGTTGCTACTAGGCCCTCTCTCTCCCCGCTCCATGAGCTTTATCAAACCTCGTCTTAAAACTGTGTATGGTTCCTGCCTCCACTACGTCATTTTCTAGGCTATTCCACTGCCTTACAACTCTATGACTGAAGAAATACTTCCTACTATCTCTCTGACTCATTTGTGTCTTCAACTTCCAATTGTGGCCTCTTGTTTCTGTGTCACCTCCCTGGAACATCCTGTCTTTGTCCACCTTGTCTATTCCACGCAGTATTTTATATGTCGTTATCATGTCTCCCCTGACCCTCCTGTCCTCCAGTGTCGTCAGGCCGATTTCCCTTAATCTTTCTTCATAGGACATTCCCCTTAGCTCTGGAACTAACCTTGTCGCAAACCTTTGTACTTTCTCTAGTTTCTTGACGTGCTTTATCAAGTGCGGTTCCAAACAGGTGCTGCATACTCCAGTATGGCCTGACATACACGGTGTACAGTGCCTTGAATGATTCCTTACTAAGTATCGGAATGCTGTTCTCAGGTTTGCCAGGCGCCCATATGCTGCAGCAGTTATCTGATTGATGTGTGCTTCCGGAGACATGTTCGGTGTTATACTCACCCCAAGATCTTTCTCCTTGAGAGGTTTTGCAGTCTTTGGCCACCTAGCCTATACTCTGTCTGTGGTCTTCTGTGCCCTTCCCCTATCTTCATGACTTTGCATTTGGCAGGATTAAATTCGAGAAGGCCATTTGCTGGACCAGGTGTCCATCTGTCCAGGTCTCTTTGAAGTCCTGCCTGGTCCTCATCAGATTTAATTCTCCTCATTAACTTCACATCATCTGCAAACAGGACACTTCTGAGTCTAACCCTTCCGTCATGTCGTTCACATATACCAAAAATAGCACTGTCCTAGGACCGACCCCTGTGGGACCCCGCTCGTCACAGGTGCCCACTGTGATACATCATTACGTACCATGACTCGTTGTTGCCTCCCTGTCAGGTATTCTCTGATCCATTGCAGTGCCCTTCCTGTTATATGCGCCTGATGCTCTAGCTTCTGCACTAATCTCTTGTGAGGAACTGTGTCAAAGGCCTTCTTGCAGTCCAAGAAGATGCAATCAACCCCACCCCTCTCTCTCTTGTCTTACTTCTGTTATTTTATTATAAAACTCCAGAAGGTTTGTGACACAGGATTTGCCTTCCGTGAATCCGTGCTGGTTGGCATTTATACTCCTGTTCCGTCCAGGTGCTCCACCACTCTCCTCCTGATAATCTTCTCCATAATTTTGCATACTATACACGTCAATGACACAGGTCTATAGTTTAGTGCCTCTTTTCTGTCTCCTTTTTTAAAAATGGGAACTACATTTGCCGTCTTCCATACCTCAGGTAGTTGCCCAGTTTCCAGGGATGTGTTGAAGATTGTGGTAAGTGGCACGCACAACATATCTGCTCCCTCTCTAAGGACCCATGGGGAGATGTTGTCCGGTCCCATTGCCTTTGAGGTATCGATGTCCCTTAGCAGTTTCTTCACCTCCTCCTCATCTGTATGTATGTCGTCCAACACTTGTTGGTGTATTCCTTGCTGGTGTCCCCATCTGGTCTGTCCCCCCAGAGTCCTTCCTGTCTCTACTGTAAATACTTCCTAAATCTCGTGTTAAGCTCCTCACATACCTCTTGATCGTTTCTTGTGAGTTCTCCACCTTCTTTTCTCAGCCTTATCACCTGGTCCTTGACTGTTGACTTCCTCCTAATGTGGCTATACAGCAGTTTCGGGTCAGATTTGACTTTCGATGCTATGTCGTTTTCATACTGTCGCTGGGCCTCCCTCCTTATCTGTGCATACTCGTTTCTGGCTCTTCTACTAATCTCCTTGTTTTCCTGGGTCCTATTCCTCCTGTACCTTTTCCATCTCTGTTGCACTTAGTTTTTGCCTCCCTACACTTCGGGTAAACCAAGGACTCGTTTTGGTCTTCCTATTATTTCTGTTTCCCTTGGGAACAAAACTTTCCTCTGCCTCCTTGCACTTTGTTGCCACATATTCCATCATCTCGTTTACTGATTTTCCTACATTTCTCTGTCCCACTGAACCTCCTGCAGGAAGTTTCTCATACCTGTGTAGTCCCCCCTTTTATAGTTTGGCCTGTCCCCTTCAGCTCCTGTTACCTTCTCCACTTGTAACTCTACTATAAAGTCAAAACTCAGAACCACATGATCGCTAGCTCCAAGGGGCCTCTCGTAAGTGATATCCTCAATGTCTGAACTGCTCAGGTGAACACAAGATCCAGTCTTGCTGGCTCATCCTCCCCTCTCTCTCTGGTTGTGTCCCTGACATGTTGATGCATGAGGTTTTCAAGTACCACATCCATCATCTTTGCTCTCCATGTTTCGGGACCCCCATGTGGCTCCAGGTTTTCCCAGTCGATCTCCCTGTGGTTGAAATCGCCCATTACCAGTAACTTTGCTCTGCTCGAGTGAGCTCTTCTTGCCACCTCAGCCAGTGTGTCCACCATCACCCTGTGTTTTCTTCGTACTCCTCTCTTGGCCTCCTGCAGTTCTGTGGTGGGTTATACATCACTCCAATGACTACTTTATGTTCTCCGGACTGAATTGTACCTACAATGTAGTCTCTTTTCTCCATTTCCTCAATCCCCATCGTGTTTTATGAGCAGTGCAACCCTCCCCCTCCCCCCTCTACTCCTTCTATCTTTTCCTCAGGATCTGGTATCCTGTTGGGAAGATTGTGTCTGTTATTGTCTCAGCGAGTTTTGTTTCTGTGACTGCTATGAGTCTGGGGATTTTTCACTGATTCTTTCATTCCACTCCTCATGTTTATTTTTTTTTTTTTCCCATCCGCGTTTTGTGTACCAAACCTTTAGTTTCTTTTCTATCATTTGTGGTCATGCAAGAATTTGGGTTGGGGGAGCGAGAGCCTGGTGGGGGGCCTATATGGGGCTGTGGTGTTGGGTGGGGTTTCTGTTGATGGGGGGGGGTCAGAATGCCCATAAGGGACAGCTGTTGGGGGGGAGGTTTGTGATATGGGGGTTGGTGGCAGAGGGAACAGTGATGGGTGGGGTATAGGTTTGCCAGTTGTGTTGTGTTTTGGGTGTGTTTTGTGTGTGTGTTGAGTGTGTGTGTGGGGTGTGTGTGTGTGTGTGTGTGTGTGTGTGTGTTGTGTATGTGTGTGTGTGTGGTGTGTGTATGTGTGTGTGTGTGGTGTGTGTGTGTGTGTGTGTGTGTGTGTGTTGTATGTGTTGTGTGTGTGTTATGTGTGTGTGTGTGTGTATGTGTGTGTGTGTGTGTGTTTGTGAAATTGTTGTGTGTGTGTTTTATGTGTGTGTGTGTGTGTTGTGTGGTGGTATGTGTGAATGTGTGTGTGTGTTTTGTGTGTATGGTGGGGTGTGTGTGGGGTGTGTGTGTATGTGTGTGTGTTGTGTGTGTGTGTGGGGTGTGTGTGATGTTGTGTGTGGGGTGTGTGTGTGTGTGTATGTGTGTGTGTATGTGTGTGTGTGTGTGTGTGTGTGTGGTGTGTTGTGTGGTTGTGTGTGTGATGTGTGTGAGTGTGTGTGTGGGGTGTGTTGTGTTGTGTGTGGTGTGTGTGGTGGGTGAAATTTAATAGAGACGGAGTGTCTAGCAAAACTTGTGTTCTTTATTGACATGTTCCACAATACACAAAACACACACACACCTCTCTCTCTCTCTCCTCTCTCCCCCTTCTCTCTCGCCTCTCCCCTCTCTCTCTCCTCTCTCTTCTCTCTCTCTCTCTCTCTCTCTCTCACACACACACACACACGTCACTAGTCAGGTGGATGGGTTGGACGTAGTGGGGGAGGGGCCCCGCCCCCTGGAATTGACTGCGGGTTTAACTCGTTAAAAGCTGGTTTAATACTAGACTGTTTTTGTGTTCAGAAAAATTAGGTTATGTTGACAGGTGTTTGTGCAGGTGTGTGGGAAGGAGGTCATGTGTGTGAGAGTGCGGGTGTGTTAGAGGGTGCAAGTGTGTGGGAGGAGAAGCATGAGTGTTTGGAGGTGCAGGTGTGTGAAAGGAGGTGCAGGTGTGTGGGAGGATGTGCAGGTGTGTGAGAGAGAGAGTGCAAGTGTGTGGGAGGAGGAGCAGGTGTGTGGGAGGAGGAGCAAGTCTGGAAGGTGTGTTTGCACATTTGGATTCTTAGCACTACAGAAGCAGTGGAGATGTTGAGACGATGTAGTCAGGCCATCACCGTCGTTGAGGTGGTCAGTCCCTCACTCAGACCGAGGGACTGACCACCTCTAAACTACATCTTCGAGAGTGATGGACTGATTACATCTCGGCATATCCACTGCTTCTGCTGCCTCCTCTGTATGTGACTGAAGAAGCCTACTGTGTAGGCGAAACGTTTCGCAATAATTAACGGTTGCATATGTGAGCCTGGCCCATGGCCGGGCTCAGAGAGTAGATAAACCCTCGAAACTCTTCAAAGTTACATCGGCCGTCTCCCACCAAGGCAGGGTGGCCCGAAAAAGAAAAACTTTCACCATCATTCACTCCATCACTGTCTTGCCAGAGGCGCGCTTACACTACAGTTACAAAACTGCAACATTAATACTCCTGTGTCTTATCCTCGTTAAAGATTATACGTCATTATCACGTGTTCTCTATTCCTTCCTTTACTCTAAGATTGTCTGGTTCACCCTTTCTTTCAACCATTCCTTATAGGTCTGTTTTTCTCAGCTTTGCGACTAGTCTCGTTGTGAATCTTTGGATTCTTTCCAGCTTGTGGGCGTGGTCAGCTAGGTGGGCACAGTCCCCATGTTGACCTGGTTGACCAGGCTAGTACCATACGAGCCTGGCCTATGGCCGGGCTCCGGGAGTAAAAAGACTGGAAACTCATCAAAAGTATATCAGAGGTGTGTGTTGTGCTTTGTTTAGTCTGGAGTCTTAGTAATTTACATCTATATTACTGTGTCAGGAATCAGACAAGTGCTTCTGGGTCTTAGTCCATTATGATACCCACAGCTGGAGCTTGTGGTCATCTGACCGAGACCTTCTGCTGGCTTACCCCTCCACCCTACTTATAAAAATTATGGTATGGTTTATAACTATATATTTTTACTCAGACGAGGTTCATTAAGACTGCTCACCGCCGGTCAAGCTTCTTGCAACTCTTAATAATATTTAAAGTGTTGATACACTAAGAGATATGTAAATCCCAGTGTAAGGCTTCCGTCTGAGTTTTATGACTCTGATCGCGGGTTCGAACCCCGCCCGTGGTAGGGTTTATTCTAGTGTATATACAGTGAGATATACACTTCACTCTGTATAGATATACAGTACGTCACTCTGTAGAGAAATACAGCTGTGGGTGTGTAGTATACATGCTGTAAGGTCACAGTAAACAGGTGATATAATATGCAAAATAACCACTATGAAAATACTCAATTTCCACATTATGAGTTCCTTGATAATGTGAAAAAACACGAAATTGCTTGAAAATCTTCTATTTTTGACAGTGGTTACTTTTTTTTTTGAATCAATAACAACACTGCGACTAGCCGAGGATTCGAACCCATGTCGTTTTGGCCCATCTCAGGGTGAGCGAAAATCACACATCAGGCAGGCGAAAACGACATGGGTTCGAATCCTCGACTAGTCGCAGTGTTGTTATTGATATATATAATATATATATATATATATATATATATATATATATATATATATATATATATATTATATATATATATATATATATAAATATATATATAAATATATATATATATATATATATATATATATATATATATATATATATATTTTCAAAAAAGTCGGCCGTCTCCCCCCGAGGCAGGGTGACCCAAAAAAGAAAGAAAATCCCCAAAAAGAAAATACTTTCATCATCATTCAACACTTCACCACACTCGCACATTATCACTGCTTTTGCAGAGGTGTTCAGAATACAACAGTTTAGAAGCATATACGTATAAAGATACACAACATATCCCTCCAAACTGCCAATATCCCAAACCCCTCCTTTAAAGTGCAGGCATTGTACTTCCCATTTCCAGGGCTCAAGTCTGACTATATGAAAATAACCGGTTTCCCTGAATCCCTTCACTAAATATTACCCTGCTCACACTCCAACAGATCGTCAGGGCCCAAGTATCATTCGTCTCCTTCACTCCTATCTAACACGCTCATGCACGCTTGCTGGAAGTCCAAGCCCCTCGCCCACAAAACCTCCTTTACCCCCTCTTCCAACCCTTTCGAGGACGACCCCTACCCCTCTTTCCTTCCCCTATAGATTTATATGCTTTTCATGTCATTCTACTTTGATCCATTCTCTCTAAATGACCAAACCACCTCAACAACCCCCTCTTCTGCCCTCTGACTAATACTTTTATTAACTCCACACCTTCTCCTAATTTCCACACTCCGAATTTTCTGCATAATATTTACACCACACATTGCCCTTAGACAGGACATCTCCGCTGCCTCCAACCGTCTCCTCGCTGCTGCATTTACCACCCAAGCTTCACACCCATATAAGAGTGTTGGTACTACTATACTTTCATACATTCCTTCTTTGCCTCCATAGATAACGTTTTTTTGACTCCACATATACCTCAATGCACCACTCACCTTTTTTCCCTCATCAATTCTATGATTAACCTCATCCTTCATAATCCATCCGCCGACACGTCAACTCCCAAGTATCTGAAAACATTCGCTTCTTCCATACTCCTCCTCCCCAATTTGATATCCAATTTTTCTTTATCTAAATCATTTGATACCCTCATCACCTTACTCTTTTCTATGTTCACTTTCAACTTTCTACCTTTACACACATTCTCAAACTCATCCACTAACCTTTGCAATTTTCTTTAGAATCTCCCATAAGCACAGTATCATCAGCAAAAAGTAACACACACACACACACACACACACACACAATATATATATATATATATATATATATATATATATATATATATATGTGTGTGTGTGTGTGTGTGTGTGTGTGTGTGTGTGTGTGTGTGTGTGTGTGTGTGTGTGTGTGTGTGTGTGTGTGACCTTGTGAGGTAGGAAGCTGGCTTAGCACTAACGAGTGTTGCCTGCAGACTGCCCATTAGTGATCAGATAAGGTGAGGTGCCAGGTTACCTGAGGCAGTCCACCTGGCTTTTCTCTCTGTCTCTTTCTCTGTCTCTCTCTCTCTCTCTCTCTCATCTCTCTCTCTCTCTCTCCTCCTCTCCTTCTCCTCTCTCTCTCTCTCTCTCTCTCTCTCTCTCTTCACATAGCATCAAGGGGAGAATTACTCTTGCTGAGGTCAAAGCTGACTGCCTTGCTGTACTCTGGCACAGTAAGCATGTATGTACTCTTGCTGGTTTTCAACGTTGTTGAAAATAAACAGATCGCATATTCCTTACTTGTGTCTGTTGTTGTAAATGGAAATGTGGCTGTAAATTGGTTACAAAGATGAGATATAGACGGGGTGAAGTCGCCTGTAGCTGCGGGTGTGGGGGTCCATATCTTTGGAGAAGTTATTGTAATTATATCAGGGAAGAGTACCGAGATTTCCCCTTGAGGCTGACTGAATATTCTGCCTTCTAGGTGACAGAGACAGGATGTTCCAGAGATGGGACACAGCAACAAGGTGTCACAATTGGTAGTTGAAGACTCAGATGAATCACAGGAATGTTAGGAAGTATTTCTTCAGTCATAGAGTTGTCAGGAAGTGGAATAGTCTGGGAAGTGACGTAGTGGAGGCAGGAACCATACATAGTTTGAAGAAGATGTATGATAAAGCTCATGGAACAGAGAGAGGACCTAGTAGCGACCATTAAAAGGCGGGACCAGGAGCTGTGATGCAGCCTCTTCAAGCACAATTAGGTGAGTACACACACACACACACACACACACATGGAAGACAGCAAATGTAGTCCCAATCTTTAAAAAAGGAGACAGACATGAAGCATTAAACTACAGACCAGTGTCACTGACATGTATGCAAAATCGTGGAGAAGATTATCAGGAGAAGAGTGGTGGAACACCTAGAAAGGAACGATCTCATCAACAGCAGCCAACATGGTTTCAGGGACGGGAAATCCTGTGTCACAAACCTACTGGAGTTCTATGACATGGTGACAGCAGTAAGACAAGAGAGAGAGGGGTGGGTGGATTGCATATTCTTGGACTGCAAGAAGGCGTTTGACACAGTTCCACACAAGAGATTGGTGCAAAAACTGGAGGACCAAGCAGGGATAACAGGGAAGGCACTACAATGGATAAGGGAATACTTGCCAGGAAGACAGCAGCGAGTCATGGTACGTGGCGAGGTGTCAGAGTAGGCACCTGTGACCAGCGGGGTCCCACAGGGGTCAGTCCTAGGACCAGTGCTGTTTCTGGTATTTGTGAACAACATGACGGAAGGAATAAACTCCGAGGTGTCCCTGTTTGCAGATGACGTGAAGTTGATGAGAAGAATTCACTCGATCGAAGACCAGGCAGAACTACAAAGGGATCTGGACAATCTGCAGACCTGGTCCAGCAATTGGCTCCTGGAGTTCAATCCCACCAAGTGAAAAGTCATGAAGATTGGGGAAGGGCAAAGAAGACCGCAGACGGAGTACAGTCTAGGGGGCCAGAGACTACAAACCTCACTCAAGGAAAAAGATCTTGGGGTGAGTATAACACCAGGCACATCTCCTGAAGCGCACATCAACCAAATAACTGCTGCAGCATATGGGCGCCTAGCAAACCTCAGAACAGCATTCCGACATCTTAATAAGGAATCGTTCAGGACCCTGTACACCGTGTACGTTAGGCCCATATTGGAGTATGCGGCACCAGTTTGGAACCCACACCTAGCCAAGCACGTGAAGAAACTAGAGAAAGTGCAAAGGTTTGCAACAAGACTAGTCCCAGAGCTAAGTGGTATGTCCTACGAGGAGAGGTTAAGGGAAATCAACCTGACGACACTGGAGGACAGGAGAGATAGGGGGACATGATAACGGCATACAAAATACTGAGAGGAATTGACAAGGTGGACAAAGACAGGATGTTCCAGAGATTGGACACAGTAACAAGGGGACACAGTTGGAAGCTGAAGACACAGATGAATCACAGGGATGTTAGGAAGTATTTCTTCAGCCACAGAGTAGTCAGTAAGTGGAATAGTTTGGGAAGCGATGTAATGGAGGCAGGATCCATACATAGCTTTAAGCAGAGGTATGATAAAGCTCACGGCTCAGGGAGAGTGACCTAGTAGCGATGAGTGAAGAGGCGGGGCCAGGAGCTCGGACTCGACCCCCGCAACCTCAACTAGGTGAGTACACACACACACACACACACACACAGTGTACATTGTTTTATTGTTTTGCAAGAGTATTACTGCAAGTGAAGTACCTCAGTGATTTCGGGTGTCAACGCCCCCGCGGTCCGGTCCCTAACCAGGATTCAGTGGATCAGGGTCCTGATCAATCAGGCTGTTACAGCTGGTCGCACGTAGTTCAGCGCGCGACCAGCTGAAGTAGTTACAGCTGTAGCAGGATAGTGCCTAGGTTGTAGGTGTGACTTCCGGTACACAGCCAAAGTTGGCACCTCTCTCTCTCTCTCTCTCTCTCTCTCTCTCCTCTCTCTCTCTCTCTCTCTCTCTCTCTCCTGCTAGGTGAACATGAACAGCAGGTGTCTTAAGGAAACACGTCCTAATGTTTTTACCCCTACCGGGGATCAAACCCCGGACCTCAGTGTGTGAGCTGAATGCGCTACCAATCGCTTTCATAATTTCTCATATTATCAAGGATAATAAAAATGTGACAAATCACGAAATCGCTTGGAATTTCACTGTTGTTTCACTGTAGTTATTTTGCATATTGTAATATGACCTGTTTAATGTGATCTTACGTCGCAGTGTTATGTTTATGGGGAAGCACTCAACCCATAGGTGTCATACAGCACTTGAGCAATGGGAGAGGATCTTGTTTGATTCAAGGGAGGCGATGGTTTCTCTAATACCTTGGATCAAGAGGGCTTCGCCAGTATCACCCCTCAAGGAAAGTTCCTTGATGTTGGTGAGGGGCTCTTGATTTAGGGAATTGGATTTGTGCTCTAGTTCCCCGAATTAAGCCTGAATGCCTTCCACATCCCCCCCCCCCAGGCGCTGTATAATCCTCTGGGTTTAGCGCTTCAACCTTGATTATAATAATAATAATAATAATAATAATAATTCGTCAGTATCAAGGCACCTTGACGGTTGCAGTTTATAGTGTTAAATCTTAGTTAGCCATTAAATTAACTTTCATGCACATTTTCTGTCATATAGTTCATAGAAAACGACACCGGACGAACAATGGTAAACTTTTATAAGATGGTATTAGTTGCGAACTGCGAATTACCGATGTAAATTTATTCCAATTAATCAAATTTTCAAAGATAAATAATGAACAACTTATGGCATACATAACTTGTATGACCGACATAAAATGGTGAACCAGCATGACATTATTTAATTAAATCATGAATAGTAATATCGCAGTTATGGTTGTCCTGTACAAGAAAGGTATACAATACCGACAAGATGAAAACTGAGACACATGTGCATATGTGTCTCAGTTTTCGTCTTGTCGGTATTGTATACCATTATTGTACAACTTGTCAGACACTGCAACATCATGGAATCATGGTTCAAGGACATCGACATGACCTTCTTCACGGCTTCTACAACATTACCCATCCCTTTGGGTAGGACCTACTTCCACTGGGAATCCCGCCTACTAGTGACTATGCCCTCGTCTCTACCTGTCCCTTA
>NC_069429.1:1239814-1271976 GCF_026875155.1 Cherax quadricarinatus | reverse complement strand
GCTTTTGGGGCATGTTGTCAAGGCTTTTTCAAAATCTATCAGTTAGGTAATGTCGAAATCTGGCATACATTTTATGGAGTTTTGAGGCTCATTCATGAAGAAATCTTTTGGGGTCGTCGACCTCAACTGATTAGTGGTCACTAAACACAAAAGTCGACTGGGATTTCAATATTTCACATAAGAGTTACTCCAGGCAAAGGACTGATTACTTCAAACTCCCTGTTTGCACCCTTTTTTATATTGGACTGATGAAGCCAACTGTAGGGGCAAAAACTTTATTCAATAAAGATTCCCACATTTTTGCACAACTGTCAAATTCTTCAACCTGTCGGTTTTCTAATCCATTAACTCAAAAAACAACACTATATACAAAACTCAAGAGGGCCCCAAAATAGAACGAAAGGAACACGTAAAAACCTGGAGTAATTATGTCAGGACCTTTTTTTTAAAGACTATAACAAGACAAAGATCACGACAGCCAGGAAGATCACTGGGGGGGTAATTGAGAACTTCAAAACAAGGAAACAATGCCAAAATGGTGACACTCTTCAAAGCGCTAGTGCTCCCCACTTTAGAAAAAATGCCAGTGTTGACGGCCCCGTTCAGGCGGGAGAAATATCGGAGCGGGAACAAACAGAGATCGTTACCGCCACAGGAGCCAGTAAAGCATCTAAACACTGGAACGCCTGCAAGTCTTGAACAGTACTCTTTGGGAGGGGAGGAAAGAGGTACATGATAATATATACCTGAAGTACTCGAGGGCTTGGTCCCCAAATCTCACACTGCCATAACAACATACTGGAGTGAGAGATATGGGAGGAAGTGTATAATAAACCCGTGAGAAGCAGGGGCGGTGGCACAATAAGGGAACACTGTACAACCATCCGGGTCCCAAACTTTTCAACATCTTACCAGAAGATATCAGAAACACTTTTTGGGAACAAGTGTTGAAGCCTTCAAGAGAAACTAGACAAGTATTTTCATCGAGTGCTAGATAAACCAGCTGTATGGATATGGGGCAGCGGACCTCCAGCAGCAACAGCCTGGTTGACCAGCAAGTACCAGACAGCCTGGCCCATGGGCCCGGGGTCTGAAGTAGCGAAACTCTGGAAAGTCTCAAAGGTATATCAAAGTATTACCATCACTCTCTTCCTTCCCTGTACAGTCCTCCTCGTCTTACGTACGGTGCTGCTGGCTTTACATAACAGTTCACTAGATCATTACTGTACATTCTGAAGTTACCTAACTTGTCTGCCACCTGGTGGCTGTGTTTGTCTAACATTATATTGTAGTGCTGTTTCTGTCTGGTCCACCATACAACCAAACACACTAACTGCTCTCCAACACAACTACCACTACTCCCTCCCCAACACAACTACCACTACTCCCTCCCCAACACAACTACCACTACTCCCTCCCCAACACAACTACCACCCTCCCCTCCCCAACACAACTACCACTACTCCCTCCCCAACACAACACCACTACTTACTCCCTCCCCAACACAACTACCACTACTCCCTCCCCAACACAACACCACTACTCCCTCCCCAACACAACTACCACACTCCCTCCCCAACACAACTACCACTACTTTCTCCCTCCCCAACACAACTACCACTACTCCCTCCCCAACACAACACCACTACTCCCTCCCCCCAACACAACTACCACCACTCCCTCCCCAACACAACTACCACTACTCCCCCCCAACACAACTAAACCCCTACCCCCCTCCCCAACACAACTACCACTACTTTCCCTCCCCAACACAAATACCACTACCTCCCTCCCCAACACAACTACCACTACTTTCCCCCCCCCAAAACAACTACCACTACTCCCTCCCCAACCAAAACACACCACTACTCCCTCCCCAACACAACTACCACCACTCCTCCCCAACACAACTACCACCACTCCTCCCCAACACAGCTAAACCCCCACTCCCTCCCCAACACAGCTACCACCACTACCCTCCCCAACACAACTTCCACCACTCCTCCCCAACACAACTACCACCACGACCTCCCCAACCAGCTACCACCACTCCTCCCCAACACAGCTACCACCACTCCTCCCCAACCCAACACAACCACTCCCTTCCAACACAGCAACCACCACGTCCCTCCCCACACAACCTATACCACCACTTCTCCCTCCCCAACACAACTATACCACCACTCCCTCCCCAACACAACTACCACCACTCCCATCCCCAACACAACTACCACACTTCCCTCCCCTACACACTACCACCACTCCCTCCCCAAAACAGCTAACCACCACCCCTCCCCAACACAACTACCACCACTCCCTCCCCAACACAGCAACCACCACTCCCTCCCCACACAGCTACCACCACTCCCTCCCCCAACACAACTACCACCACTCCCCCCCCAACACAACTACCACACGCCCTCCACCCAACACAGCTACCCACTACCCACCACCAACACATCTACCACCACGGCCCCCCCCAAACACAACTACCACCACTCCCTCCCCAACACAGCTACCACCATCCCTCCCTAACACAACTACCACCACTTCCCTCCCCAAACACCGCTACCACCACTCCCACCCCAACACAACAAATTCCACCCACTCCCCTCCCCAACACAGCTACACCACTCCCTCCCCAACACGCTACCACCACTCCCTCCCAAACACAGCTACCACCACCCCCCCAACACAGCTACGCTACCAACACTCCCTCCCCAACACAGCTACACCCTCTCCCTCCGCACACAGCTACCAACCACTCCCTCCCCAACACAACTACCACCCAACTTCCCCCCCAACACAGCTACCACCACTCCCTCCCCAACACACTACAACCAATCCCCCCCAACACAGCTACCCACCACTCCCCCTCAACACCAGCTTACCACCACCCCCCAACACAACTCACCACCACTCCCCCAACACAACTACCACCCCACTCCCTCCCCAACTCAGCTAAGCGAACCACCACTCCCCACCTCCCATCACAGCTACCACCACTCAACTTATCCCCTCCGCAACACAGCTACACCACTCTCCCCCCAACACAACTACCACCACTCCCCCCATCACAACTACCACCTACTCCCTCCCCAACACAGCTACACCCACTGTCCCAACAAACAACACTACTACTTTATACTCCCTCCCCAACACAACTACCACCACTCTCAACACTCTCCCTCCCCAACACAACTACCACCACTCCTCCCCAACACAGCTACCTCCACTCCATCTCCCCAACCACCGCTAACCACCCCACTCCCCTCCCAACACAACTCCCACACTCCCTCCCCAACACAACTTTACCCACTACCACCACGCCCTCCCAAACACAGCTACCACCACTCCCTCCCCAACACAGCTACCACCACTCCCTCCCCAACGCAACTAACCACACCACTCCCCCCCAACATAGCTACCACCACTCCCTCCCCAACCACAGCTATACCACCCACTCCCCTCACCCAACACAACACCACCACTTCTCGCACTCCCCCCCAACACAACTAACCACCACTCCTCCCCAACAAGCTACCACCACCTCCCCTCCCCAACACAGCTACCACCATCCCTCCCCCAACACAACTACCACCACTCCCTCCCCAACACAGCAACCACCACTCCCTCCCCAACACAACTACCACCAACACCCAGCCCCAACACAACTACCCACCACTACCCTCCCCAACACAACTAACCAACCACTCCCAACACAAACTACCACCATTCCCTCCCAACACAGCTAACCACACTCCCTCCCCCAACACAATACCACCACTCCCTCCCCAACACAACACCACACCACTCCCTCCCCAACACAGCTACACCACTCACTCCCTCCCCAACTCAGCACCACCCACACCCGCCCTAACACAGCTACCACCACTCCCTCCCCCAACACAACTACCACCACGCCCGCCGCCAACCACAGCGACCACCACTCCCTCCCCAACACAGCTACCACCACTTTTTTCCCTTCCCCAAACACAACTACCACCACTCTTCCCCTCCCCAAAAATAACACAACTCCACCACGCCCTCCCCAACACGCTACCACCAAGCCCTCCCCCAACACAGCACCACCACGCCCTCCCCAACACATCTACCACCACTCCCTCCCCAAAACAGAAAACACCACGCCCGCCCCAACACATAACTACACCATCCCCCCCTACTCATCGACCACCACGCCCGCCCCAAACAACTACCAACAATTCCCTCCCCCATCACAACGACCACCACTCCACCCCAACATAACTACCACCCACTCTCCCGCCCCAACTCAGCTACCACCACATCCCCTCCCAACACAACTACCCACCACTCCCCCGCCAACACAACTACCACCACGCCCTCCCCAACTCAGCGATCCACCAATCCCTGGTTCCCTATCACACTACCACCACGACTCCCGCCCCATCACAGCTACCACCAATATACTCCCCCCCCCATCACAACTACCACCACTCCCGCCCCAACTCAGCTACCACCACGTCCCTCCCACACAGAGCGAAACCACCACCTCCAGCCTGCAACACAGCTACCACCACTCCCCCAAACAACAGTACCACCACTTGCCCTCCCCAACACAGCTACCACCACTCCCTGCCGAAACACTGCTACCACCCTCCCTCCCCTACACAACACCCAACCACTCCCCCCAACACAGCTAACACCACTCCCGCCCCAACACAGTACCACCACGTCCCCCCCCAACACAGCTACCGACCACTCCCTCCCTCAACAACAGCTACCACCAACTCCCACCCCCAACACATCTACCACCCACCACTCTCCCCCAACACAACTACCACACTTCCTCACCCGCCCCAACGAGCTCCACCACTCCCCCCAACTCAACAAATACCACCACTCCCCCTCCCAACACCGCTACCACCACTAACCCACCACTCCCCCCCAACACTACTAAGCCACACTCACCTGCCTCAACACAGCTAACCACCACTCCCCCCAACACAACTACCACCACTCCCTCCCCAACACAACTACCACCACTCCCTCCCCCAACACAACTTACCACCACTCTCCCTCCCCACCACAACTACCACCACCCTCCCTCCCAACACAACTACCACCACTCCCTCCCCAACACACTACCACCACTCCTCCCCCCCAACTCAACTACCACCACGCCCCCCAACACAAACCACCACTACCCTCCCCAACACAACTACCACCACTCTCCCTCCCCAACACAACTACCCACCACCTCCCTTCCCCTCAACACAACTACCACCACGCCCTCCCCAACAACAGCGCCACCACTCCCCCCCAACACAACTAACCCCACTCCCCCCAAACACAGCTACCAACCACACCCTCCTCAACACAGCTACCACCACTTCCCATCCCCAACACAGCTACCACCACTCCCTCCCCAACACAGCTTACCACCACTACTCCCCCCAACACAACTACACCACTCCCCTCAACACAGCACCACCACTCCCTCCCCACCACAGCTACCACCACCTTCTCCTCCCCAACACAGCCTACCACCACTCCCCTCCCCAACACAGCTTACCACCCCCTCCCCCCCACCCAGCTAACCACCACTCCCCCCAACACAACTACCACCACCTCCCCCCCAACACAGCTACCACCACTCCCCCCCAACACACAACGACCACCACTCCCTCCTCAACACAGTACCAACCACTCCCGCCCCAACACAACTACCACCACTCCTCCCTCCCCAACACAACTACCACCACTCTACTCCCTCCCCAACACAACGACCACCACTCCCCTCCCCCCACACAACTACCACCACCTATCCCTCCTCTACACAACTACCACCACACCCTCCCCCAACACAGCTACCACCACTCCCCCCCCAACACAACTACCACCACTCCCACCACACAACTACCCCACTACCCTCCCCAACACAACTACACCACTCCCTACCGCCAACACAACTACCAACCCACTTCCCTCCTCAACACACCTACCACCCACTCCCTCCCCTACACAGCTACCACCACTCCCCCCACCACAACTACCACCTATTCCCCCCAACCCACAGCTACACCCCCACATCCCTCCTCAACACAGCACCACCACACCCTCCCCCACACAGCTACTCACCACCCCCCCCAACACAGCTACCACCACTCCCCCCCAACACAACTACCACCACTCCCTCCTCAACAAAGCTACCACCACTCCCACCCCAAACACAGCTACCACCACTCCCTCCCCAACACAGCTACCACCACTGCCCTCCCCAAACCCAGCTACCACCACTCCCCCCCAACACAGCTACCACCCACTCCCCCCACACAACTACACCACTCCCACCCCAACACAGTACCACCACTCCTCCCCAACTCAACGACCACCACTCCCTCCCCAACAACAACTACCACCACTCCCCCAACACAAACTACCACCACTCCCTCCCCAACACAGCTACCACCACCTTCACTCCCCTCCCCAACACAACTACCACCACTCCACTCCCCCCCAACACAACTACCTCCACTCTCCCCCCCCACAACAAACTACCACCACTCCCCCCAACACAACTACCCACACCACCCTCCCCAACACAACTACCACCACTCCCCCCAACAACAACTACCACACTCCCTCCCCAACACAACTACCACCACTCCCCCCAACACAACTACCACCACTCTCTCCCAACACAGCTACCACCAAACTCTCCCTCCCCAACACAACTATAACTACCACCACTTCCCCCCCCAACACAACTACCCACCACTCACTCCCTGCCCAACACAACTACCACCACTCCCCCAACACAACTACCACCACTCCCTCCCCTAACACAACAACCACCACATACCCCCCAACACAACTACCCCCATACTCCCTCCCCAACACAGCGACCACCACTATCCCTCCCCAACACAACTACCACCACTCCCCCCCAACACAATAACCCACCACTCCCTCCCCAACACAACTACACCACCCCCCCCCACACACTACCACCACTCCCTCCCCCACACAGCGTACCACCACTCCCCCCCAACACAACTACTCACCACTCCCTCCCCACCACAGCTACCACCACTCCCTCCCCCTACACAGCTACCACCACACTCTCCGCCCCAACACCACTACCACCACTCCCCCAACACAACAACCCACCACACCCCACCCCAACACAGCTATACCACCACTCACTCCCCCAACACAAACTTACCAACCACTCCCCCCCCCACCACAACTACCTCCACTCCCCTCCCGCAACACAGCGATACCACCACTCCCTCCCAACACAGCAACCACCACTCCCTCCCCAACTCAACGACCACCACTCCCTCCCCAACACAGCTACCACCACTCCCTCCCAACACAGCTACCACCACTCCCTCCCCCACAAAACTACCACCACTACCACTCCCCCCAACACCACTACCACCACTTTTCCCTCCCCCAACACAGCTACCACCACTCCCCTCCCCAACGCAACTACCACACTATCCCCCCCAACACAACTAACCACCCACTCCCTCCCCAACACAACACCACCCCTCCCTCCCCAACACAACATACCAACACCCACGACTCCCCCCCAAACATCAACTACACCACTCCCTCCCCAACACAGCTACCACCCATCCCTCGTCCCCAACACAAACTACTCCACTCCCCCCAACACAACTACCACCACTCCACTCCCTCCCCAACACAGCTAACCACCACTCCCTCCCCAACACAGCAAGCCACCACTCCCTCCCCCACACAACTACCACCACTCCTCTCCCCAACACACTACCAACCCTTCCCTCCCCTACACAGCTACCACCACTCCCTCCCCAACACAACTACCACCACTCCCCCCTCAACACAACTACCACCACTATACCCCTCCCCAACACAGCTACCACCACTCCCTCCCCAACACAACTACCACCAACGCTCCCTCCCCACACAGCTACCACCACTAACTAACTCCGCCCCAACACAGCTACCACCACCCCTCCCCAACTCAACTACCACCACTCCCCCCAACAACAACTACCACCACGCCCCCCAACACAACTACCACCACTCACTCCCTCCCCAACACAGCGACCACCACTCCCGCCCCAACACAACTACCACACACTCACCCCCTACCACAACTACCACCACTCCCTTCCCCAACAACAGCTACCACCACTCCTCCCCCACACAACTACCACCACTCCCCCCAACACAACTACACCACTCTCCCCCACACAACTACCACACTCCCCCCAACACAACGACCCACCACCTCCCTCCCCAACACAGCTACCACCACTCTCCCTCCCTACACAACTTACCACCACTCTCCCCCAACACAACTAACCACCACTCCCACCCCAACACAACTAACCACCTACTCCCCCCAACAACAACTACCACCACTCCCTCCCCCATCACAGCGACCTCTCACGACCCTCCCCAAACTACTACCACCACTCCCCCCCAACACAACTTACACCAACTCCCTCCCCCTAACACACAACCACCACTCCCGCCCCAACACAACTAACCACCACTCCTCCCCAACAACAACTACACCTCTCCCCCCAAACACAACTACCACCACGCCCTCCCCAACACAACTACCACCACTCCCCCCCCAACACCAACTACCACCACTTCTCCCTCCGCAACTCAACGAACTCCACTCCCTCCCAACACCGCACCACCACTCCTCCCCAACACAACTACCACCACTCCCCCCCAACACATCGTAACCTCCACTCCCTCCCAACACAACTGACCACCTCGCCCCCCAACACAACGACCACACACGCCCGCCCCAACATACTACCACCACGCCGCCCCTAACACAGCGACCACCACTCCCGCCTCATCTCAACAACACACTTCCCCCCCATCACAACTACCACCACTCCCCCCCAACAACAACTACACCACTCCCTCCGCAACACTACTAAACTACCACACTCCCGCCTCAAACAAACAACCAACCACTCCCGTCCCCAACACAACTACCACCATCTCCCTCCTCAACACATGCTACCACACTCCCTCCCCAATAACAACACCACCACTCCCCCCCCCCCAACACAACTACCACCACTTCCCTCCCCAACACAATACCACCACGCACTCCCCAACACAACGACCACCACTCCCTCCCCAACACTACTAACCACCACTCCCGCCCCAACACAGCTACCACCACACCCTCCCCCAACCAAAAAACTACCACCACTCTCCCCCCAACAACAGCTACCACCACTCCCCCCCAACACAACTACCACCAACCCGCCTCAACACAGCTACCACCACTCCCTCCCCAACACAACTACCTCCACTACCCCCAACACTACTACCATCCACTCCCTCCCCAACACAACTACCACCCTCCCTCCCCAACACAACTACCACCACTCCCCCTACACAGCGACCACCACTCCCCCCCCAACACAACTACCCACCACTCCCCTCCCCAACACAGCTACCACCACTCCCTCCCCAAACACAACTTCCACCACCCCCCCCCAACACACTTACCACCCACTCCCCCCCCAACCAACGACCACCACTCCCTCCCCAACACATCTACACCACTTCCCCCCCAACACAACTACCAACCCACCTCCCCCCCCAACACAACTACCACCACTCCCACCCAACTCAACTACCACCACTACCCCCCCAACACAACTACCACCACTCCCTCCCCAACACAACTACCACCTCTCCCTCCCCAACACAACTACCACCACTCCCCCCCAAACAACTACACCACTCCCCCAACACACACCACCACTCCCCCAAACACAACTACCCACCACTCCCCCCCAACACCAACTACCACCACTACTCCCCTCCCCAACTCAACTACCACCACACCCTCCTCAACACATGCTACCACCACTCCCTCCCAACAACAACTACACCACTCCCCCCCCAACACAACTACCACCACTCCCTCCCCAACACAACTACCACCATACCCGCCCCAACACAACACCACCACTTCCTCCCAACACAACTACCACCACTCCCTCCCCCACAGCTACCACCACTCCCTCCCAACTCAGGACCACCACGCCCTCCCCAACACAACTACCACCACTCCTCCCCAACACAGCAACCCACCCTCCCTTCCCCAACACCAGCTACCACCACGATCCCTCCCCCCAAACACAACTACCACCACGCCCTCCCCAACATCATACTACCACCACTCCCTCCCCAACACAGCTACCACCACTCCTCCCCACAACTACTACCACCACTCCCCCCCAACCACAACTACCACCACTACTTTCCTCCCCAACACAGCGACCACCACTCCCCCCTAACACAACTACCACCACTCCCTCCCCAACACAGCTACCACCACTCCCCCCCCAACACAACGAACCACCACTCCCTCCCAACACAGCTACCACCACTCCCTCCCCAACACAGTACCACCACTCAACCACCCCTCCTCAACAAGCTACCAACCCCTCACCACTCCCCCCCAAACACAGCTACACCACCCCCCCAACACAGCTACCACCACTCCCTCCCAACACAGCTACCACCACTCCTCCCCAACACAACTACCACCACTCTCCCCCAACACAGCTACCACCACTTCCTCTCCCTCCCCAAACACAGCTACCACGACTCCCCCCCCATCAAGCGCCACCACTCCCTCCCACACTGCTACCACCTACTCCCCCCAACAAACTACCACCACTCCCCCCAACACAACCTACCACACTCCCTCCCCAACCCAGCTACAACCACTCCCCCCCCAACACAGCTACCACCACTCCTTCCGCAACACAGCTACCACCACTCCCCCCAACACAACTACCACCACTCCCCCCTACACAACCTACCACCACTTTCCCTCATCCCACACAGCTACCACCACCTGTCCCCAACACAACTACTACACTCTACTACTCTACTACACTCTACTCCCGCTCCAAGCCCTAACATCAACTACCAACCACTCTCCCCTCCCCAACACAAAGACCCACCACTCCCTCCCCAACACAGCTACCACCACTCCATCCCCAACACAGCTACCACCACTCCCCCCCAACACAAACTACAACCACTCCCATCCCCACACAAACCACCACCACTTCCTCCCAAACACAGCTACCACCACTCCCCCTCCCCAACACCAGCTACCACCACACTCCCTCCCCAACACTACTAACCACCATCTCCCCTCCCCAACACGCTACCACACTACACCCTCCCCCAACACAGCTACCACCACTTGCCCTCCCCCACAAACACAACCACTCCCTCCCCCTACACAACTACCACCACTCCCTCCCCAACACAGCTACCACCTACTCTCCCCCAACACAGCTACCACCACTCCACTCCGCCCCAACACAACTACCACCACTCCCTCCCCAACACAGCAACCACCCACTTCCTCCCCAACACAACTACCACCAATCCCACTCTCCCTCCCAACACAACTACACCACATCCCGTCCCCAACACAACAAAACCACCACCCCCCAACACAACTACCTCCACTCCCTCCCCAACAACAGCTACCACACCCCTCCCCAACACCACTACCACCACTTCCCTCCCAACACAACTACCCACAACTCCCTCCCCAACACAGCTACCACCACACCCTCCCCCAACACAGCTAACCACCACTCCCTCCCTAACACAGCGACCACGGGCGACTCCCTCCCCAACAACACAACTACCACCACTCCCATTCCCCAACACTGCTACCACCACGCCCCCCCACACAGCTACCACCACTTCCCTCCCAAACACAACTACCACCACTCACTCCCTCCCCAACACAACTAACCCACCACTCTCCCTCCCGCACCCCAAATCACAGGCTACCACCACGTCCCTCCCCCAACACAGCTACCACCACTCCCTCCCCCAACACAACTACACACCACATCCCTCCCCAACACAGCAACCACCACTTCTTTCCCTCCCCAACACAACTACCACCACTCCCCCCCAACACAACTACCCCCACCTTCCCTCCCCAAACACACTACCACCACTCCCTCCCCAACACAACTACCACCACTCCCTCCCCAACACAACTTACCACCACTTCCCCTCCCCACAACACAGCTACCACCAACCCTCCCCACACAACTACCACCCACTCCCCCCCAACAACAACTACCACCACTCCCTCCCCACACAGCTACCACCACTCCCCCCTAAACACTACCACCACTCCCTCCCCCAACACAGCTTACACACCACTTCCCCCCCCAACACCAACTACCACCACTCCCCCCCACAAGCAACCACCACTCCTCCCTCCCCAACAGAGCTACACCACCCCTCCTCAACACAGGCTACCATCCACTACCCCCCAACACAGCACTACCCCCACTCCCTCCCCAACACAGCTATACCACCACTCCTCCGCAACACAGCTACCACCACTCCCTCCCCATACACAACTAACCACCACACCCCCAACAACAGCTACCACCACTCCCTTCCCCAACACAGCTACCACCACGTCCCCCCCCAACACAGCTACACACCACTCCCTCCTCAACACAGCTACCACCACTTCACCCCAACACAACTACCACCACCCCCCCAACACAACTACCACCACTACCACTCTCCCTCCCCACAGATCTACCACCAATCCCCCCCAACAACAACTAAACCACCACTCCTCCCCAACAAAGCTACCACCACTCCCCCCAACACAAATACCACCACTGCCCTCCTCAACACAGCTACCACCACTCCCTCCCCATACACAACTACCACCACTTCCCCCCCAACACAACTACCACCACTCCCGCCCCAACACAACTACACCACTCCTCCCAACACAACTACCACCACTCCCTCCTCAACACAACTACACAACTCCCTCCCCAACACAGCTTACCACCGACTCCCCCCCAACACAACACCACCATCCACTTCCCCCCAACACAACCTACCACCTCTTTCCCCCTCCCCCCAACACAACTACCCCACTCCCTCCCCAACACAACTACCAACCAAGCCCTCCTCAACACAACTACCACCACAACACCACTCCCCTCCCCAACACAGCTACCACCACGCCCCCCCCACACAACCTATCCACCCACTCCTCCCCCCAACACAGCTACCACCACTCCCTCCTCAACTCAGCCTACACCACTCCCTTCCCCAACACAGCTACCACACCACTCCCTCCCCAACACCAGCTACCACCACTCCCCCCCAACACAACCTAGCCACCACTCCTCCTCAACACAGCTAACCACCACTTACTTCCCTCCCCAACACAGCTACCACCACTCACTTCCCCCCCTCCCCAACACAGCTAACCACCACTTTCCCTCCCCAACACAGCTACCACCACTTCCCCCCAACACAGGCACCACCACTCCCCCCAACACAACTACCACCACGCCCTCCCCAAACACAGAGAGACCACCACCCCCCCCCAACACAACTACCACCAATCCCTCCTCACACAGCTACCACCACTCCCTCCCCAACCACAACTACCACCACTCCCTCCCCAACACAACTACCACCACTAACCCTCCCCAACACAACTAACCACCACTCCCCTTCCCAACAACAACTACCACCACTCCCTCCCAACAACAACTACCACCACTGCCCACCCCAACACAGCTACCACCACTCCCCCCCAACACAACTATACCACCACTCCCCCCAACACAACGACCACCACTCCCTCCCCAACACAACCGACCACCACTACCCTCCCCAACACAACTACCACCACTCCCTCCTCAACACAACTACCACCACTTCCCTCCCCTACACAGCTACCACCACTCCCCCCCAACACAACTACACCACTCCCCCCCAACACAGCAACCACCACTCCCTCCTCAACACAGCTACCAACCACTCCCTCCCCCAACACAGCACCTCCTCCCTCCCCAACACAGCTACCCCACTCCCCCCCAACATCACACAACGACCAACCAACTCCCGCCTCAACACAGCGACCAACACGTCCCTCCCCAACACAGCTGACCACCTCGGCCTCTCCAACACAGCTACCCCACTCCCTCCCCAACCAGCTAACCACCACTCTCCCCCCAAACTCAGCTACCACCTCTCCCCCCAACACAACTACAACCACTACTCCCGCCCCAACACAGGTCACCACCGACTCCCGCCCCAACACAACGACAACCACCAAACTGCCAGCACCCAACACACAACGACCACCACTACCCCCAATCACAACTACCACCACGCCCTCCCCAACTCAGTACCACCACTCCCCCCCAACACAACTACCACCACGCCCCCCCATCACAACTACCACCACTCCCACCCCCATCTCATCGACCACTCCAATCCCCCCTCCAACACATCGTCCACCTCCCGCCCCAACACAACGAACCACCACCCCCCCTACAAACGACACCACGACGCACCAACACAACTACCACCACTCCCCCCATACACTACGACCACCACTCCCTCCCCAACACAGCTACCACCACTACTTCACATCCCCAACACAACTACCCACCACGCCCCCCCCAACACAGAACTACCACCACGCCCTCCCCAACACAACTACCAGCCTCTCCGCCCCCTACACAACGAACCACCAACGGCCCTCCCCAAACGACAACTTCCACCACGCCCCCCCAACACTACGACCACCACCCCTCCCCTTCTCAGCTTCAACCACTCCCGACCCAACACAACTACCACACTCCCCCCCCAACTCAAGGACCCACCACACCCGCCCCAACAACAACTACCACCACTCCACCCCAACACAACTACCACCACTCCCTCCCAACACAGCTACCACCACTCCCTCCCAACACTACTACCTCCACTCCCTCCCCAACAACAGCTACCCACAAACTCCCGCCCCAACACAGCTTACCACCACGCCCTCCCCAACCAACTACCACCACTCCCACCCAACACAACTACCACCACTCCCTCCCCAACACACTACCACCTCTCCCCTCCCCAACACAACGACCACCACTCCCCCCAACACAACTACAACCACTCCCTCTACCAACACAGCTAACCTACCACTCCCTCCCTAAACAAAGCAACCACCCACGCCCCTCCCCAAACACCTCTCAACTACCACAACTCACTCTCCCTCCCCAAAACAGCTTCCACCAATCCCGCCCCAACACACTACCACCACTGCCTCCCCAACAAACTACCACCACTTCCCCCCAACACAACTCCACCACTCCCTCCCCAACCAGCTACCACCACGCCCTCCCAACACATCTACCACCACTCCCCCCCAACACAACGACCACACCACTCCCTCCGCCCCACAAAACTACCACCACTCCCTCCCCAACACAACTACAACCACTCCCCCCAACACAACTAACCACCACCTCCCTCCCCAACACAGCTACCTCACTCACGCCCCAACCACACTAACCACCACTCCCCCCAACACAACTAACCACCACTATCCCGCCCCAACACAGCTACACACCACTCCCGCCCCTCAACACAGCACCTCACTCCCTCCCCAACACAACGTACCACCACTACTCTCCTCCCCAACACAGCTACAAGCAACTACGCCCTCCCCCACATCAGCTACCACCACTCCCTCCCCAACACAACGACAACCACTCCCTCCCAACAACTAGACCACACCACTCCCTCCCCAACACAGCTACCACCACTCCCTCCCCACTCAACGTCCTCACCACTCCCTCCCCAAAACAGCTTCCTACCACGCCCGAGCCCCTACACTGCGACCACCCACTTCCCGCACCAACACTATACGAACACCACCACCCCCAACCAACGTCCACCACTCCCCCCCAACATATCACCACCTCGCCCTCCCCAACACTGCGACCACCTCGCACGCCCCCAACTCAACTACCACCACGTCCCCCCAAACACAACTACCACCACTCCCTCCCCAACACTGCGTACCACCACTCCCGCCCCAACACATACTACCTCACACTTAGCACCACTCCCCCCATCACACAACGTCCTCCACGCCCCCCCAAACACAACGACACAACTCCCCCCCAAATCAACTACCACCAATCTCCCTCCCCCAACACAGCTACAACCACTCCCTCCCCAACACAACTAACATCATTCTGTCCCACAACTCTACCGATCCAACACTCCCCCCCAACACATCTTCCACCACTCCACCCAACACAAGATACCACCACACTCCCCTCACCAACACTGCGACCACCACGCTCCCTCACAATACAACAACGACCACATACCCCCCCCTAAAACTAACGACCACCACTCCCCGCCCCAACTACAACTCCACCTTTCTCCCGCCCAACACAACTGACCACCACGCACTCCCCTACATACAACTACCTCCACTCCCCCCCCATCTCAACTACCACCAAATACCACTCCCCAACTCAAACTACCACCACGCCCACCCAAAACACGACCTCCCTCGCCCGCCGCTACACAACGACCAACCACATCCCCCCAACACAGCTACCACAATCTCCCTACCCAACACAACTACCACCTCTCCGCCCTCCCAACACAACTACCACACTCCCCTCCCATCACACTACCACCACTCCCCCCAACTCAACGACCACCACGCCCGTCCCCAACACAACGTCCACCACTCCCTCCCCAAATCAGCTACCACCACGCCTCCTCTACACAACTCCACCACTCACCCCATACACTACTACCACCCACTCCCCACAACACTATATAACACAATCCCGCCGCAACAAAACTACCACATCTCACTCCCAACACAACTCCACCACTCGCTCCCTCCCCAACGACCTACACCTCCATCCCCCTCATCACAAGGCTACCTACCTTTCCCTCCCCAACACAAATACCACCACTCCCCCCCCCCAACAACAACGACCCACCCACGCCCTCCCCAACACACTACCACCACTCCCACTCCCCATCTCAACTACCAACACTCCCGCCCAACACAACGCCACCCGCCCGCCCCAACACAGCGACCACCACTCCCTCCCAAACACAACTACAACGACCATCACTCCCCCAACACAGCGACCACCACTCCCCCCCATCTCAACTAACACACTTCCCTCCGCAACACCGCTACCACCACGACCCTCCCCACACAACTACTCTCCACTCCCCCAACAACTACACCACTCCCCTCCCCAACCACTACCACCACTCCCGTTCCCCAACACAACTATACCACCACTCCCCCCAACACAGGTGTCGACCACCACGTCCCCCCCCCCAACTCAACTAACACCACTGCCCACCCAACTACAGCTACCACCACGCCCCCCCCAACACAACTTACCACCAGCCCCCCCAACACAACTACCTCCACTCCCTCCCCTACACAACTACCACCACTCCCTCCCCAACACAACCTACCAACCACTCCCGCCCCAACACAACTACCACCACTCCCCCCCAACACAACTACCACCACCCCCCCAAGAACACACTACCACCACCCGTCCCCCCCAACAAACTACCACCACTCCCGCCCCAACACAAATACCACCACTCCCCTCCCCAACACAACTACCACCACTCCCCCCAACACAACTACATCACTGCCCCCCACACAACTAACACACCACTCCCCCCAAATCACAACGACCACTCACTCCCCCCCTACTCAACTACCACCACTTCCCCCCCTACACATCGACCACCACTATCTCCCCTCCTCAACAACAGCTAACCACCCACGCACTCCCTCCCCAACACAACTACCACCACACCCCCCCAACACCATCTACCACCAATCCCTCCCCAACAACAACTACCACCACCCCCCCCAACACAGAGACCTCACTCCCCTCCCCAACACATTACTACCACTACTTCCCTCCCCATACACAACGACCACTACTTTACTCCCTCCCCTACAAAACTACCACTACTCACCTCCCCAACACTACGACCACTACTTCCCTCCCCCAACACAACTACTTCCCTACGCCCTCCCAACACAACACCACATACTCCTCCCAACACAACTACCACAATCTCCCTCCCCCAACACAACTACCTCTACTTCCTCTTCCCTCCCAACACAACTACCACCACTTCCCTCCCCAACACAACTACCACTACTCCCGCCCCAACACAACCTACCACTACTCCCTCCCCAACACAACTACCACACTCCCTCCCCAACACATACCACTACAACTCCCTCCCCAACAACAACTACCACTACTTCTCCCTCCCACCACACAACCTACCACTACCCCTCCCCAACACAACTACCACTTACCTACTAGACTCCCTCCCCAACACAACTACCACCACTTCACCCCCAACACAACTACCACCACTACTCCCCTCCCCAACACAGCTATACCTCCACTCCCTCCCCAACACAGCTACCACCACTACCCTCCCCAACACAACTTCCACCACTCCTCCCCAACACAACTACCACCACGACCTCCCCAACCAGCTACCACCACTCCTCCCCAACACAGCTACCACCACTCCTCCCCAACCCAACACAACCACTCCCTTCCAACACAGCAACCACCACGTCCCTCCCCACACAACCTATACCACCACTTCTCCCTCCCCAACACAACTATACCACCACTCCCTCCCCAACACAACTACCACCACTCCCATCCCCAACACAACTACCACACTTCCCTCCCCTACACACTACCACCACTCCCTCCCCAAAACAGCTAACCACCACCCCTCCCCAACACAACTACCACCACTCCCTCCCCAACACAGCAACCACCACTCCCTCCCCACACAGCTACCACCACTCCCTCCCCCAACACAACTACCACCACTCCCCCCCCAACACAACTACCACACGCCCTCCACCCAACACAGCTACCCACTACCCACCACCAACACATCTACCACCACGGCCCCCCCCAAACACAACTACCACCACTCCCTCCCCAACACAGCTACCACCATCCCTCCCTAACACAACTACCACCACTTCCCTCCCCAAACACCGCTACCACCACTCCCACCCCAACACAACAAATTCCACCCACTCCCCTCCCCAACACAGCTACACCACTCCCTCCCCAACACGCTACCACCACTCCCTCCCAAACACAGCTACCACCACCCCCCCAACACAGCTACGCTACCAACACTCCCTCCCCAACACAGCTACACCCTCTCCCTCCGCACACAGCTACCAACCACTCCCTCCCCAACACAACTACCACCCAACTTCCCCCCCAACACAGCTACCACCACTCCCTCCCCAACACACTACAACCAATCCCCCCCAACACAGCTACCCACCACTCCCCCTCAACACCAGCTTACCACCACCCCCCAACACAACTCACCACCACTCCCCCAACACAACTACCACCCCACTCCCTCCCCAACTCAGCTAAGCGAACCACCACTCCCCACCTCCCATCACAGCTACCACCACTCAACTTATCCCCTCCGCAACACAGCTACACCACTCTCCCCCCAACACAACTACCACCACTCCCCCCATCACAACTACCACCTACTCCCTCCCCAACACAGCTACACCCACTGTCCCAACAAACAACACTACTACTTTATACTCCCTCCCCAACACAACTACCACCACTCTCAACACTCTCCCTCCCCAACACAACTACCACCACTCCTCCCCAACACAGCTACCTCCACTCCATCTCCCCAACCACCGCTAACCACCCCACTCCCCTCCCAACACAACTCCCACACTCCCTCCCCAACACAACTTTACCCACTACCACCACGCCCTCCCAAACACAGCTACCACCACTCCCTCCCCAACACAGCTACCACCACTCCCTCCCCAACGCAACTAACCACACCACTCCCCCCCAACATAGCTACCACCACTCCCTCCCCAACCACAGCTATACCACCCACTCCCCTCACCCAACACAACACCACCACTTCTCGCACTCCCCCCCAACACAACTAACCACCACTCCTCCCCAACAAGCTACCACCACCTCCCCTCCCCAACACAGCTACCACCATCCCTCCCCCAACACAACTACCACCACTCCCTCCCCAACACAGCAACCACCACTCCCTCCCCAACACAACTACCACCAACACCCAGCCCCAACACAACTACCCACCACTACCCTCCCCAACACAACTAACCAACCACTCCCAACACAAACTACCACCATTCCCTCCCAACACAGCTAACCACACTCCCTCCCCCAACACAATACCACCACTCCCTCCCCAACACAACACCACACCACTCCCTCCCCAACACAGCTACACCACTCACTCCCTCCCCAACTCAGCACCACCCACACCCGCCCTAACACAGCTACCACCACTCCCTCCCCCAACACAACTACCACCACGCCCGCCGCCAACCACAGCGACCACCACTCCCTCCCCAACACAGCTACCACCACTTTTTTCCCTTCCCCAAACACAACTACCACCACTCTTCCCCTCCCCAAAAATAACACAACTCCACCACGCCCTCCCCAACACGCTACCACCAAGCCCTCCCCCAACACAGCACCACCACGCCCTCCCCAACACATCTACCACCACTCCCTCCCCAAAACAGAAAACACCACGCCCGCCCCAACACATAACTACACCATCCCCCCCTACTCATCGACCACCACGCCCGCCCCAAACAACTACCAACAATTCCCTCCCCCATCACAACGACCACCACTCCACCCCAACATAACTACCACCCACTCTCCCGCCCCAACTCAGCTACCACCACATCCCCTCCCAACACAACTACCCACCACTCCCCCGCCAACACAACTACCACCACGCCCTCCCCAACTCAGCGATCCACCAATCCCTGGTTCCCTATCACACTACCACCACGACTCCCGCCCCATCACAGCTACCACCAATATACTCCCCCCCCCATCACAACTACCACCACTCCCGCCCCAACTCAGCTACCACCACGTCCCTCCCACACAGAGCGAAACCACCACCTCCAGCCTGCAACACAGCTACCACCACTCCCCCAAACAACAGTACCACCACTTGCCCTCCCCAACACAGCTACCACCACTCCCTGCCGAAACACTGCTACCACCCTCCCTCCCCTACACAACACCCAACCACTCCCCCCAACACAGCTAACACCACTCCCGCCCCAACACAGTACCACCACGTCCCCCCCCAACACAGCTACCGACCACTCCCTCCCTCAACAACAGCTACCACCAACTCCCACCCCCAACACATCTACCACCCACCACTCTCCCCCAACACAACTACCACACTTCCTCACCCGCCCCAACGAGCTCCACCACTCCCCCCAACTCAACAAATACCACCACTCCCCCTCCCAACACCGCTACCACCACTAACCCACCACTCCCCCCCAACACTACTAAGCCACACTCACCTGCCTCAACACAGCTAACCACCACTCCCCCCAACACAACTACCACCACTCCCTCCCCAACACAACTACCACCACTCCCTCCCCCAACACAACTTACCACCACTCTCCCTCCCCACCACAACTACCACCACCCTCCCTCCCAACACAACTACCACCACTCCCTCCCCAACACACTACCACCACTCCTCCCCCCCAACTCAACTACCACCACGCCCCCCAACACAAACCACCACTACCCTCCCCAACACAACTACCACCACTCTCCCTCCCCAACACAACTACCCACCACCTCCCTTCCCCTCAACACAACTACCACCACGCCCTCCCCAACAACAGCGCCACCACTCCCCCCCAACACAACTAACCCCACTCCCCCCAAACACAGCTACCAACCACACCCTCCTCAACACAGCTACCACCACTTCCCATCCCCAACACAGCTACCACCACTCCCTCCCCAACACAGCTTACCACCACTACTCCCCCCAACACAACTACACCACTCCCCTCAACACAGCACCACCACTCCCTCCCCACCACAGCTACCACCACCTTCTCCTCCCCAACACAGCCTACCACCACTCCCCTCCCCAACACAGCTTACCACCCCCTCCCCCCCACCCAGCTAACCACCACTCCCCCCAACACAACTACCACCACCTCCCCCCCAACACAGCTACCACCACTCCCCCCCAACACACAACGACCACCACTCCCTCCTCAACACAGTACCAACCACTCCCGCCCCAACACAACTACCACCACTCCTCCCTCCCCAACACAACTACCACCACTCTACTCCCTCCCCAACACAACGACCACCACTCCCCTCCCCCCACACAACTACCACCACCTATCCCTCCTCTACACAACTACCACCACACCCTCCCCCAACACAGCTACCACCACTCCCCCCCCAACACAACTACCACCACTCCCACCACACAACTACCCCACTACCCTCCCCAACACAACTACACCACTCCCTACCGCCAACACAACTACCAACCCACTTCCCTCCTCAACACACCTACCACCCACTCCCTCCCCTACACAGCTACCACCACTCCCCCCACCACAACTACCACCTATTCCCCCCAACCCACAGCTACACCCCCACATCCCTCCTCAACACAGCACCACCACACCCTCCCCCACACAGCTACTCACCACCCCCCCCAACACAGCTACCACCACTCCCCCCCAACACAACTACCACCACTCCCTCCTCAACAAAGCTACCACCACTCCCACCCCAAACACAGCTACCACCACTCCCTCCCCAACACAGCTACCACCACTGCCCTCCCCAAACCCAGCTACCACCACTCCCCCCCAACACAGCTACCACCCACTCCCCCCACACAACTACACCACTCCCACCCCAACACAGTACCACCACTCCTCCCCAACTCAACGACCACCACTCCCTCCCCAACAACAACTACCACCACTCCCCCAACACAAACTACCACCACTCCCTCCCCAACACAGCTACCACCACCTTCACTCCCCTCCCCAACACAACTACCACCACTCCACTCCCCCCCAACACAACTACCTCCACTCTCCCCCCCCACAACAAACTACCACCACTCCCCCCAACACAACTACCCACACCACCCTCCCCAACACAACTACCACCACTCCCCCCAACAACAACTACCACACTCCCTCCCCAACACAACTACCACCACTCCCCCCAACACAACTACCACCACTCTCTCCCAACACAGCTACCACCAAACTCTCCCTCCCCAACACAACTATAACTACCACCACTTCCCCCCCCAACACAACTACCCACCACTCACTCCCTGCCCAACACAACTACCACCACTCCCCCAACACAACTACCACCACTCCCTCCCCTAACACAACAACCACCACATACCCCCCAACACAACTACCCCCATACTCCCTCCCCAACACAGCGACCACCACTATCCCTCCCCAACACAACTACCACCACTCCCCCCCAACACAATAACCCACCACTCCCTCCCCAACACAACTACACCACCCCCCCCCACACACTACCACCACTCCCTCCCCCACACAGCGTACCACCACTCCCCCCCAACACAACTACTCACCACTCCCTCCCCACCACAGCTACCACCACTCCCTCCCCCTACACAGCTACCACCACACTCTCCGCCCCAACACCACTACCACCACTCCCCCAACACAACAACCCACCACACCCCACCCCAACACAGCTATACCACCACTCACTCCCCCAACACAAACTTACCAACCACTCCCCCCCCCACCACAACTACCTCCACTCCCCTCCCGCAACACAGCGATACCACCACTCCCTCCCAACACAGCAACCACCACTCCCTCCCCAACTCAACGACCACCACTCCCTCCCCAACACAGCTACCACCACTCCCTCCCAACACAGCTACCACCACTCCCTCCCCCACAAAACTACCACCACTACCACTCCCCCCAACACCACTACCACCACTTTTCCCTCCCCCAACACAGCTACCACCACTCCCCTCCCCAACGCAACTACCACACTATCCCCCCCAACACAACTAACCACCCACTCCCTCCCCAACACAACACCACCCCTCCCTCCCCAACACAACATACCAACACCCACGACTCCCCCCCAAACATCAACTACACCACTCCCTCCCCAACACAGCTACCACCCATCCCTCGTCCCCAACACAAACTACTCCACTCCCCCCAACACAACTACCACCACTCCACTCCCTCCCCAACACAGCTAACCACCACTCCCTCCCCAACACAGCAAGCCACCACTCCCTCCCCCACACAACTACCACCACTCCTCTCCCCAACACACTACCAACCCTTCCCTCCCCTACACAGCTACCACCACTCCCTCCCCAACACAACTACCACCACTCCCCCCTCAACACAACTACCACCACTATACCCCTCCCCAACACAGCTACCACCACTCCCTCCCCAACACAACTACCACCAACGCTCCCTCCCCACACAGCTACCACCACTAACTAACTCCGCCCCAACACAGCTACCACCACCCCTCCCCAACTCAACTACCACCACTCCCCCCAACAACAACTACCACCACGCCCCCCAACACAACTACCACCACTCACTCCCTCCCCAACACAGCGACCACCACTCCCGCCCCAACACAACTACCACACACTCACCCCCTACCACAACTACCACCACTCCCTTCCCCAACAACAGCTACCACCACTCCTCCCCCACACAACTACCACCACTCCCCCCAACACAACTACACCACTCTCCCCCACACAACTACCACACTCCCCCCAACACAACGACCCACCACCTCCCTCCCCAACACAGCTACCACCACTCTCCCTCCCTACACAACTTACCACCACTCTCCCCCAACACAACTAACCACCACTCCCACCCCAACACAACTAACCACCTACTCCCCCCAACAACAACTACCACCACTCCCTCCCCCATCACAGCGACCTCTCACGACCCTCCCCAAACTACTACCACCACTCCCCCCCAACACAACTTACACCAACTCCCTCCCCCTAACACACAACCACCACTCCCGCCCCAACACAACTAACCACCACTCCTCCCCAACAACAACTACACCTCTCCCCCCAAACACAACTACCACCACGCCCTCCCCAACACAACTACCACCACTCCCCCCCCAACACCAACTACCACCACTTCTCCCTCCGCAACTCAACGAACTCCACTCCCTCCCAACACCGCACCACCACTCCTCCCCAACACAACTACCACCACTCCCCCCCAACACATCGTAACCTCCACTCCCTCCCAACACAACTGACCACCTCGCCCCCCAACACAACGACCACACACGCCCGCCCCAACATACTACCACCACGCCGCCCCTAACACAGCGACCACCACTCCCGCCTCATCTCAACAACACACTTCCCCCCCATCACAACTACCACCACTCCCCCCCAACAACAACTACACCACTCCCTCCGCAACACTACTAAACTACCACACTCCCGCCTCAAACAAACAACCAACCACTCCCGTCCCCAACACAACTACCACCATCTCCCTCCTCAACACATGCTACCACACTCCCTCCCCAATAACAACACCACCACTCCCCCCCCCCCAACACAACTACCACCACTTCCCTCCCCAACACAATACCACCACGCACTCCCCAACACAACGACCACCACTCCCTCCCCAACACTACTAACCACCACTCCCGCCCCAACACAGCTACCACCACACCCTCCCCCAACCAAAAAACTACCACCACTCTCCCCCCAACAACAGCTACCACCACTCCCCCCCAACACAACTACCACCAACCCGCCTCAACACAGCTACCACCACTCCCTCCCCAACACAACTACCTCCACTACCCCCAACACTACTACCATCCACTCCCTCCCCAACACAACTACCACCCTCCCTCCCCAACACAACTACCACCACTCCCCCTACACAGCGACCACCACTCCCCCCCCAACACAACTACCCACCACTCCCCTCCCCAACACAGCTACCACCACTCCCTCCCCAAACACAACTTCCACCACCCCCCCCCAACACACTTACCACCCACTCCCCCCCCAACCAACGACCACCACTCCCTCCCCAACACATCTACACCACTTCCCCCCCAACACAACTACCAACCCACCTCCCCCCCCAACACAACTACCACCACTCCCACCCAACTCAACTACCACCACTACCCCCCCAACACAACTACCACCACTCCCTCCCCAACACAACTACCACCTCTCCCTCCCCAACACAACTACCACCACTCCCCCCCAAACAACTACACCACTCCCCCAACACACACCACCACTCCCCCAAACACAACTACCCACCACTCCCCCCCAACACCAACTACCACCACTACTCCCCTCCCCAACTCAACTACCACCACACCCTCCTCAACACATGCTACCACCACTCCCTCCCAACAACAACTACACCACTCCCCCCCCAACACAACTACCACCACTCCCTCCCCAACACAACTACCACCATACCCGCCCCAACACAACACCACCACTTCCTCCCAACACAACTACCACCACTCCCTCCCCCACAGCTACCACCACTCCCTCCCAACTCAGGACCACCACGCCCTCCCCAACACAACTACCACCACTCCTCCCCAACACAGCAACCCACCCTCCCTTCCCCAACACCAGCTACCACCACGATCCCTCCCCCCAAACACAACTACCACCACGCCCTCCCCAACATCATACTACCACCACTCCCTCCCCAACACAGCTACCACCACTCCTCCCCACAACTACTACCACCACTCCCCCCCAACCACAACTACCACCACTACTTTCCTCCCCAACACAGCGACCACCACTCCCCCCTAACACAACTACCACCACTCCCTCCCCAACACAGCTACCACCACTCCCCCCCCAACACAACGAACCACCACTCCCTCCCAACACAGCTACCACCACTCCCTCCCCAACACAGTACCACCACTCAACCACCCCTCCTCAACAAGCTACCAACCCCTCACCACTCCCCCCCAAACACAGCTACACCACCCCCCCAACACAGCTACCACCACTCCCTCCCAACACAGCTACCACCACTCCTCCCCAACACAACTACCACCACTCTCCCCCAACACAGCTACCACCACTTCCTCTCCCTCCCCAAACACAGCTACCACGACTCCCCCCCCATCAAGCGCCACCACTCCCTCCCACACTGCTACCACCTACTCCCCCCAACAAACTACCACCACTCCCCCCAACACAACCTACCACACTCCCTCCCCAACCCAGCTACAACCACTCCCCCCCCAACACAGCTACCACCACTCCTTCCGCAACACAGCTACCACCACTCCCCCCAACACAACTACCACCACTCCCCCCTACACAACCTACCACCACTTTCCCTCATCCCACACAGCTACCACCACCTGTCCCCAACACAACTACTACACTCTACTACTCTACTACACTCTACTCCCGCTCCAAGCCCTAACATCAACTACCAACCACTCTCCCCTCCCCAACACAAAGACCCACCACTCCCTCCCCAACACAGCTACCACCACTCCATCCCCAACACAGCTACCACCACTCCCCCCCAACACAAACTACAACCACTCCCATCCCCACACAAACCACCACCACTTCCTCCCAAACACAGCTACCACCACTCCCCCTCCCCAACACCAGCTACCACCACACTCCCTCCCCAACACTACTAACCACCATCTCCCCTCCCCAACACGCTACCACACTACACCCTCCCCCAACACAGCTACCACCACTTGCCCTCCCCCACAAACACAACCACTCCCTCCCCCTACACAACTACCACCACTCCCTCCCCAACACAGCTACCACCTACTCTCCCCCAACACAGCTACCACCACTCCACTCCGCCCCAACACAACTACCACCACTCCCTCCCCAACACAGCAACCACCCACTTCCTCCCCAACACAACTACCACCAATCCCACTCTCCCTCCCAACACAACTACACCACATCCCGTCCCCAACACAACAAAACCACCACCCCCCAACACAACTACCTCCACTCCCTCCCCAACAACAGCTACCACACCCCTCCCCAACACCACTACCACCACTTCCCTCCCAACACAACTACCCACAACTCCCTCCCCAACACAGCTACCACCACACCCTCCCCCAACACAGCTAACCACCACTCCCTCCCTAACACAGCGACCACGGGCGACTCCCTCCCCAACAACACAACTACCACCACTCCCATTCCCCAACACTGCTACCACCACGCCCCCCCACACAGCTACCACCACTTCCCTCCCAAACACAACTACCACCACTCACTCCCTCCCCAACACAACTAACCCACCACTCTCCCTCCCGCACCCCAAATCACAGGCTACCACCACGTCCCTCCCCCAACACAGCTACCACCACTCCCTCCCCCAACACAACTACACACCACATCCCTCCCCAACACAGCAACCACCACTTCTTTCCCTCCCCAACACAACTACCACCACTCCCCCCCAACACAACTACCCCCACCTTCCCTCCCCAAACACACTACCACCACTCCCTCCCCAACACAACTACCACCACTCCCTCCCCAACACAACTTACCACCACTTCCCCTCCCCACAACACAGCTACCACCAACCCTCCCCACACAACTACCACCCACTCCCCCCCAACAACAACTACCACCACTCCCTCCCCACACAGCTACCACCACTCCCCCCTAAACACTACCACCACTCCCTCCCCCAACACAGCTTACACACCACTTCCCCCCCCAACACCAACTACCACCACTCCCCCCCACAAGCAACCACCACTCCTCCCTCCCCAACAGAGCTACACCACCCCTCCTCAACACAGGCTACCATCCACTACCCCCCAACACAGCACTACCCCCACTCCCTCCCCAACACAGCTATACCACCACTCCTCCGCAACACAGCTACCACCACTCCCTCCCCATACACAACTAACCACCACACCCCCAACAACAGCTACCACCACTCCCTTCCCCAACACAGCTACCACCACGTCCCCCCCCAACACAGCTACACACCACTCCCTCCTCAACACAGCTACCACCACTTCACCCCAACACAACTACCACCACCCCCCCAACACAACTACCACCACTACCACTCTCCCTCCCCACAGATCTACCACCAATCCCCCCCAACAACAACTAAACCACCACTCCTCCCCAACAAAGCTACCACCACTCCCCCCAACACAAATACCACCACTGCCCTCCTCAACACAGCTACCACCACTCCCTCCCCATACACAACTACCACCACTTCCCCCCCAACACAACTACCACCACTCCCGCCCCAACACAACTACACCACTCCTCCCAACACAACTACCACCACTCCCTCCTCAACACAACTACACAACTCCCTCCCCAACACAGCTTACCACCGACTCCCCCCCACACACACACACAACACCCCCACACAAAAAACACTCACCATTGCCAGCGTGGCACTTAATTGGGCATCCACACACACATCAAACACACACACACACACCACACACAAAACTCACCATGTCCCAGGTCGTGGCACTCCAGTCTGGCATCCTACACACACACACACACCCACACTCACCATGTGCCAGGTCGTGGCACTCCAGTCTGGCATCCTACACACACACCCACACTCACCATGTGCCAGGTCGTGGCACTCCAGTCTGGCATCCTACACACACACACATGTGCCAACCCACACACACACACACTCACAGGGTGCCAGGTCGTGGCATGCAGTCTGGCACCTACATCACACACACACAACCACACACACACACACACACACACTCACCATGTGCCAGGTCGTGGCACTTAAGTCTGGCACCTCACACACACATACACACACACACACACACACACACTCACCATGTGCCAGGTCGTGGCACTCCAGTCTGGCATCCTACACACACACACACACACACACTCACCATGTGCCAGGTCGTGGCACTCCAGTCTGGCATCCTACACACACACACACACTCACCATGTGCCAGGTCGTGGCACTCCAGTCTGGCATCCTACACACACACCACACACACTCACCATGTGCCAGGTCGTGGCAATCCAGTCTGGCATCCTACACACACACACACACACACACACACACACACACACACACTCACCATGTGCCAGGTCGTGGCACTGCAGTCTGGCATCCTACACACACACACACACACACTCACCATGTGCCAGGTCGTGGCACTGCAGTCTGGCATCCTACACACACACACACACACACACACTCACCATGTGCCAGGTCGTGGCACTGCAGTCTGGCATCCTACAAACACACACACACAATAACACTAATAATCCTCATTTCCAGAAGCACATATACAAGGTATATAAGTACACAGTAACAACATAGTGAGTTAGTGTCCGACAGAGTGAAACGGTGTGTTACTCAAGGCACAGCACTCACCCACACATCTTTCTCTCTCTTATACCAGACACAGACAGTGACATAAACCATAACACTGTACCATTCTCTGCAGTGACGGTCACTGGGGACCAGTAAACTTTCATCTTGTTCATATATACCAAGACTTCCAGTGGGCCACTGACAACACTGTGATATATACCAAGTCTTCCAGTGGGTCACTGACAACACCGTGATATATACCAAGTCTTCCAGTGGGCCACTGACGACACTGTGATATATACCAAGACTTCCAGTGGGCCACTGACAACACTGTGATATATACCAAGACTTCCAGTGGGCCACTGACAACACTGTGATATATACCAAGACTTCCAGTGGGCCACTGACAACACTGTGATATATACCAAGTCTTCCAGTGGGCCACTGACAACACTGTGATATATACCAAGTCTTCCAGTGGGTCACTGACAACACTGTGATATATACCAAGTCTTCCAGTGGGCCACTGACAACACTGCGATATATACCAAGACTTCCAGTGGCCACTGACAACACTTGATATAACCAAGTCTTCCAGTGGGTCACTGACAACACTGTGATATATACCAAGTCTTCCAGTGGGCCACTGACAACACTGTGATATGTACCAAGTCTTCCAGTGGGTCACTGACAACACTGTGATATATACCAAGTCTTCCAGTGGGCCACTGACGACACTGTGATATATACCAAGACTTCCAGTGGGCCACTGACAACACTGTGATATATACCAAGACTTCCAGTGGGCCACTGACAACACTGTGATATATACCAAGACTTCCAGTGGGCCACTGACAACACTGTGATATATACCAAGTCTTCCAGTGGGCCACTGACAACACTGTGATATATACCAAGACTTCCAGTGGGTCACTGACGACACTGTGATATATACCAAGTCTTCCAGTGGGCCACTAACAACACTATGATATATACCAAGTCTTCCAGTGGGCCACTAATAACACTATGATATATACCAAGTCTTCCAGTGGGCCACTGACAACACTATGATATATACCAAGTCTTCCAGTGGACCACTAACAACACTATGATATATACCAAGTCTTCCAGTGGGCCACTGACAACACTGTGATATATACCAAGTCTTCCAGTGGGCCACTGACAACACTATGATATATACCAAGACTTCCAGTGGGTCACTGACAACACTGTGATATATACCAAGTCTTCCAGTGGGCCACTAACAACACTATGATATATACCAAGTCTTCCAGTGGGCCACTGACAACACTATGATATATACCAAGACTTCCAGTGGGTCACTGACAACACTGTGATATATACCAAGACTTCCAGTGGGCCACTAACAACACTATGATATATACCAAGTCTTCCAGTGGGTCACTAACAACACTATGATATATACCAAGTCTTCCAGTGGGCCACTAACAACACTATGATTTTATACCAAGTCTTCCAGTGGGCCATAACAACACTATGATATATACCAAGTCTTCCAGTGGGCCACTAACAACACTATGTATATACCCAAATCTTCAGTGGGCCACTGGAACACTATGATATTTTACAAGTCTTCCAGTGGGCCACTGACAACACTATGATATATACCAAGTCTTCCAGTGGGCCACTGACAACACTATGATATATACCAAGTCTTCCAGTGGGCCACTGACCCAAAACTATGATATATACCAAGTCTTCCAGTGGGCCACTGACAACACTATGATATATTTCCAAGTCTTCCAGTGGGGGACTGACAACACTATGATATATACCAAGTTTCCTGGGCCCTGACAAAACTATGATATATACCAAATCTTCCAGTGGGCCCTGACAACACTATGATATATACCAAGTCTTCCCTGGGCCCCAAAAATGA